>JAMWET010006563.1:210000-302464 GCA_024036415.1 Prochilodus magdalenae
GGTAAGTGGTTTTAGTCTGTCCATTATCTGTTATTTTTACACACTAAGCTGTCAGTTTATCAGGTTAGCCTTGTATCTACTTTTACCTACCATTTTATCAGGTACATCAACCATATTGGTGCATTTTGTAGGTTTACAGTTACTGACTGTAGCTTATCACTTGCTGCACAGTTTGCTAGCCTACTCAGTGGACAAGGACAATGAAACTATGGGCCACCATGGTGGGCTGTTGTCATCACATCAGACATTAGCTGTGTGTTGCATTTACATTATTTAAATACCTTTGTATTATATGACTATTACACATATTATCTGCCTACGGATACAACAGCAGCATGTAATGCACTTTCATGTAACATTATGGGAAAAGTGTCTGCAACAAAGTTCAGCTAAGCAGATGGAAAAGCAGCATGATGTTGAGTTTAGTGGTGCCGAATAACAGAACTGCATGTTTGTTATCACTGATGAGTTTAATCATTCTGAGTCACTTCATGACACTATTGTGGTCTTTGATGACATGGTGTAGATCTGCTGCATTGTGCAGTTGTCTGCCAATAGTCCTGGCACGAACAGGATGACTCATGGAGGGCATCGCTGCTCAATGAATGTCCAAATTATGGGTCAGCCAGGTACAACAATAAGAGCTGTCTATGCTTACATTGCATGTGTGGCTGACCATTAAACTTGATTAATTCTCAGTCTCACAATGTCAAACAAATTTCATTCAGTTAATTGTCTTTAGGGTGCAACTGTATGTGCTACTACTTTTGTGATGATGATTATACAAACATTTTTATTAGTGGTCTCAGACTTTTTGACCCCGCTGTATATCGTGTAGACCTTGACCATAGACTTACTAATCTATGTCATTTAAAATGATCCTCTCTTGTTTTCTCTCTGTCTGTTTTTAGCCACAAGATCCTCTGCCTAGTCAGGGTAAGCCCTCTTTTCTACACCCTGTAGCACCGTCCTTCACTGAGCTCTTCAGAGGGCAGTGTGGCTGCCCATGAGTGAAATCCATTAAGTAAATACAGAAAGTAGTCTAGTACGCTTTCCGACATTTCAGTTGTGGTCTGTAGAAAACAGGTAACTACATAGTATACAAGCAAATCTGAAGATGAGAAAATGCAAACATAAAGTGCATAGTAAAAAGAAACAACTTCATGATTACCCCACCAATTCTCCTTTAAAAGAAAAGGACCGACCCAGTGAAGAACACTGCTCTAGTGTATTTTAATGTGTGTGTATATATACTGTATGTATGGTTTTGATTGTCATACCTCCTTTAACTGGCCTAACTTTCTCTTTTAAACTGCCAATATAGCCGACCTTCAGAAGCCTCCTGCAAAGCCCCCAAGAATTTCAGTGCAGGTAAGGAATGTACAGATGTTTATGCTATATTGTGGAGCTTCAGTAGGTCCATAGAGCCATCCAGCTGGCACTACACTAAAAGGATTTTTATGAGTGATCAACATTTACAATGTGCTGTTGTACTCTCTTTCAGCCTGCCCCAACAGCAGAGCTAGACCGCTCGGAGGACAAGGTGTACCTGTCTGTCATGGAACTGGTTAAAGTGGTTGTGCAGCTGAAAAACGACGTGAACACGCTGCCATCTTCAGAGTACATAACCATAGTCAAGGTAAGTCATTAAAGTTTTAACTCCTTAAACTCCCAGGTTTATTACATTGCAAGGCTTATTGTTTATTACCTGCCATGCAGTTTATAGTTTCTAGTTTGTGGTGGTAAGTAGTGAAAAACAGATTAAACTAACATGACTGCAGAGTTAAATGTCCATAGATAAAGTGAATGTTGGCAATCTGCTATACTTGCCAGAGTACTAACTGGCCTAGAACTATTCTTTGGAGAGCACAGTCTGTTCAGACTTGAGACAGAGCTTCATGCTGACTCATAAATCTGGTATTCTATATCTGGATAATTTTGAGCACCAGTTTCCTGGATACAGATTATGCCTTGTTCTAAAATATTTTCGAATCTGTGGAGGTTATTCTTTCCATGTCCACTTTAGTCTTGGACAGGGATGTCCCTAGAGACGTACTCTCCTGCAGAGTTATACAATATAGTAGTCTTAGTCAGTGCCGTAGGCTTGTTCATGTTTTTGTACTGTGGCTTTTCTTTTCATGTTTTTTCTTTTTTTCTTCATTCTTCCTTAGTCTGTTGGAATGTCATTGCGGGATCTGATTAACAGTGTGGATGAAATTCTTCCATCTCTGCACGGGTCTGTAAAAACAGAGGTAACTTCTACAATTTGGTCACTATCTCCCATCATTGCCTTGGAGGCTTGTTGTGTAGTTACCTTTGTCTGATGCACAGTGTTTATTATGTATTCATACAGCTCTTCTAATCTATGTTGTTTATATGTTCCTGCATTTATGCATAGAACACATGCTTATTTTTAAAATCTAAGACTATTAAAAGTAATACTGTCAATGGCAAATTCTTGGCATTGGCATATTCAAGCTAAACTGGCAAATTTACCTTGCCTTACATTAATTAACCCTTTAATAACATTTTATTAATTTTTACATTAATTAACTTGAATCATTTATGAGCCACATGGGAAAAACAAACCTGGTAAACTATATAGTAATATACCACTTTGTTACATAAATTGTATTCAGGTTAATCAACGAGGAAAGGAACTTTTTAGAAGCTGATTAGAACTGACTCAAAGTGTGTCAGCATATTAGTGTATCATGGTATCTCTGTTTTCAGATTGAGGGCACACAGAAGCTGCTGAATAAAGACATGGCAGAGTTGATTAATAAAATGCGGCTGGCCCAGCAGAACGCCATCACCTCTCTAAAGGAAGAGTGCAAGAAGCAGATGCTGGCTGCAGCCCACACGCTGGCCATGGATGCCAAAAACCTTCTGGATGCTGTGGACCAGGCGCGGGTGCGTGCCAACCTGGCTAAACCCAAACCTGAGGATGGAGACTCCCCGGACACTAACTAGTGAGAGGGATTGTTCATTTTAAGCTAACGAACATGCCGACTCATGAATTTCATTTCCATGTCTGGATAACTTTGAGGGACAGTTTCCTGGATATTGATTATTCCTGGTCCTGAAATGCATTCCTGTTTGTGGAGGTTATACATTTGGTATCCATTTTAGTCTTTGACAGAGATGCTCAGCCATGTCATTGAATGTATACTCTCCTGCAGAATTTAGGTCCAAGTAATCCAGAGCTAAACTTATTTTGGGGCAGGTTCTTGGAGCTGTGCTGGATGGAACCTACAATACAGCATGCAGATACATAGTTTTAATGTGATCAGTGTGACCATTATACTGTTACTAGCTATACTGTGTTGCAGATGAATGTCACTGTTTTGGGAGTAGTTCCAGCAAAGAACGTTGCCAGCAAGTGGTCAACCCATTTCTTCACTCGTTGGACTAATGTTAGTCCAAATTTGTAAATCCACAGATCATTTATTGCATAAAATTATGAATCTTAATGAATAGAAAGTATTCCTTTGTGTTGTATTCCTGCATGGCATTTTAGAAGCTATGAGCTTCAGACTAAACTGTATGTGTACCTCATGCCTTTACATATCACAGTGTTTTCATGTTCTCAGAGAATGAGCTAACAGTGTCATTAAAAGAGATTATGTTAAAACTGAGTCCTTTCTTAGTACCTTCAGCATTACAAATATAGTTTATACCTCCTACTGATGGAGCCTAATTAATTCCTTTAGTAATAATGAAAAATATAATACAGAGTAGCAGACCAAGAAAAGTTTCAAGAAGGCAGAGAGACCACTTGTGTGAAATAAACAGTCAGCTGGCCAGTCTGCTCAGTTTGCAAAAACAGATTTATATTAAATAACAAAAACATACACTATCTGGCCAAAAAAATGTCACTGCCTGGATTTAACTAAGCAAATAGGTAAGAGCCTCCCATTGGATAATTTCTGCATGGGTGATGTTTCATCTGGCAAAGTTATTTAACCCTAACTGATGCAGTGAGTAGCTTCTCATTTGTTAAACAACCATGTGGAAAGACATGACCTGTGGTCATTTTGGCATGCCTCAAACTGAGAAATTGTCCAAGAAGATTGCTGAAAATAGTAAAATCATGTTAAGAACAATCCAACGCATTATTAAAAAGGGGAAGGACAGTGGGGAAACATCTTCAAGGAAGGAATTTGGCCAGATTAAAATCTGGAATTACTGTGATTGGCGATCACTTAAACATGAAATCAAATTGTATGAAAACAACAGCAGAACTCAGGTAGATGTTTAAGAACATTTCTACATTTACAATGCGAAGAGAATTTAAGGGATTGGGACTTTCTTGTCATCAATACAAGATCTTGTGGGAAACATTAATGCTACTTGTTGTAAGGCCTGTTGTCCTTTATATTGCTTGTACAATTCTGATGAATTAATTGAAAGAAATGGTTAAAATGCTTTTTAAAAAGCCAGGTTCCTTTGACTTAAATATGTTTTTATTTCTCCTGCAAAGTAATCAATTTGGAGATAATGGTTTTGTTCTGACAGCTGTGATATGCACCTAAGGCATAAGCAAACCTGGTAGGTATGGCAACACTAAATTGCCTAAGGAACATCTTTGTAGGTTCAGTGGTTCACCCTTTGTGTCTTTAGATTAAATAATTTAGTGAACTTGGGGGGGCAATTTAGGATACTTCTAGCATACAGTCACTTTTTGATTGGTCTGTAGTAGGATGACCTGTTAAGAGCCTTAACAATATATGGTCACAATATGATAATGCAACCAGAAAGAAGATTCCCATTTTACTGTAAATTTGTCTGTTTACCTGTCAACACCACTGAACAAAACATAAGGCCAGAGAATATTTAAATTCCATACAATTGTCATTAATTTCTCAAATTTTCTAACAAGTGTGCAAGACCTGCCAGTCCTCAAAAACTGTCACTATCAAATAAACTGTGCTTATAGCTTTCATCTTTAAGAGAGACTGAAAAACAATCAATCTTCACTCTTGCTTAACAGTGTGGGTCTGAATGGATGTGCAGCTGTCAAATAGCCATTACTGAGAACCAGAAATGGACAATTAGGAAAACTTGCAAATAAAGCAAAGAAGCTGCTGGTGTTCTCTGAACAATGGACTGACCACCCCAGAGTCCAGACCTCAACATCACTGAATGTTTACTTGGAAATGCAGCCAGCTTCTAAGGCTGAATTTTGGGGGTGTAGAGGTAAAAATTACTGAATGCTAATTCCATAATGTCAAGAGTAATACTGCCTATATTTTGTTACTGCCACCCACATGATCTTCAGATACAAACAAATACAGGACAAAGACCAGTGTAGGATTAGGAGTACTCTGTACTTTGCTGTTCCCTGAGGTTTTGCCAGCACACATCACATCCATTAAACCTCACTGCCTCAGAATCTGGTCCACTGACCCATGAGTGCCAGAGAGAAAGAAAGAGAGAGAGAAGTACCAAGAGAGAGACATTAGTCTTTTTTAAGGTGCCACATTTTATTTAACAGTATTCACTGCAAGGTTTTACATTCAGAGATGAGTTTGCCTTCTGGCCTCGTGCGCAGCAGCCACTCTTTACAGTGAGGAATTTCTTGCTCTTCATTGTTCTTCAGGAGTGACATAATTCCTGACAATTCCTCCACACGTAACGTTCCCTTGCTGCTTGTTGTGATGAAGCTTTCCCACAGTGCATGTATATGTCTATGAGTGTGTGAGTAGCCAGGCTCTAGATCATGCCAGCCAGCCAGGGAGGGAGAAACAGGCCGATGGTGCCCAGCAGACACACAATGATGAACATCCACAGGAAGATCCGATCAATCACCATGGCAACATACTTCCAGTCCTCTTTAACCTGTGCCAAAAGATCAGGGAGATCAGCGAGATCAAATTGAGTGACTGGCTGAACTACAAAACGACAAAATCATAAAACAGTTTGGGCTACTTTATAGTTTTCTTATCAGTGATGACTGGTGGATAATACATAGTGCAAAACATTAATAACAGTCTGATCAGCTTGAGATATTAATCTGCCTTCTGAATATAGGTTTTTAGACAGTTCTCAACTTACTTAAAATCTTATCCAAATGATTTTAGTGCCGCATGTGAATTCGTTTTAATATTGAGCTGTTGCAGACTGCTGAAAGTTACATGCAGGGCATACAGGGCTGCCATTAAAAAATATGTGTCAGTCATAAAATTTAGTTATAAATCATTTTAGTTTTATCATTTTGAATGGTTCAGTGAAAAATCTAATTTGCTCAATTTTCAATTACCCAAAATGTGGTCGATCAGCCAAGACGGGTCATTCATCCAGATTTTGTTTCGCACTGGAGCTACAAGGCTAACATTGGTAATAAATGGCTAGTCTCTGAAATCTTTTGAGTGTAAATACAGTATATTTTGCTAATTTTCCTAAACCTACTCAAACCACATCCAGGTGTAAGTCTGTGGAGTCTTCTCAATTCAGGGAGTCAGGAAGGTGTTTTAAATTAATTAACTTTTATTAAGTAATTAGCATTTCATTAAGTAATTTGTGCATGATGACATCATGCAAATTAATGTTTTTCTTTTCCAGTATTTACATTAATCAGATATATAGGGTTATAAACAGCATACGTACTATACCACGAACTTTCAAAATGAGCGAAACTTCACTGTGTAGCTGTATAGCGGAACACTGTGGGCAGCCTTTGACTGTTACCGCTACTTACACTGAAATCAGCATCTTCTGCTCTCAAATGGTCTGCTATGTAGTGAACCCCCTCCAGTGCCTGCATGATGCTGGGAGACAGAGGTGACCTCTGGTTGTCTTCAGTGGGCCGCTTAGTGTGGTTCACCCTTGCTCCTGGATGCCTGGAGTTTGGCAGACATGCCACACCCCCTTCCTGTCTGGGCGGAGCTCCATGCTTCTGCATTGAACTGGAGGTTCAGACCCCCAGGTCTTGGCCGATCACTTCTGGGTGAAGGAGGGCATGGAAGGGAGAGTGAAAACCCTTCCAGAAGATGAGAAAATAGAGTTCCCAGTTTCAGACAGGTGTTTTTCTTTGACTGTACTACTCATACACAACAGGTCCTTGACTCCTCCCTGAACCAGCTGGCTGAAGTGCTTAGAGACAGAGATGACCCCAGGTTGCTTCGTGGGACGCTAGTGTGGTTCACCTTGCTCCTGGATGCCTGGAGTTTGGAGCAGCAGCCTCTGCTTGCGGCGACTATCGGGTGCTGAACCAGGTGGCCGGGGTGAAGAGCCAGAGTGGGGGATGAGCTCCAGGAAGACAGCGTGTCCCCTGAAGGTGGCTGAAGTGCTCATGTGTGACATGGACCTTGCTGCAGGAGCAGCAGCCTTTGCTTGCGACGACTATCGGGTGCTGGCCTACGCATTCCAGGAAGAGCATGTACAAAGAGCTGTGGACATTCAGAACAAAGACTGTGATGATGATGGAGAGAGTGACAAAGATCATGGTGAAGAGCAAATACTCGCCAATTAGCGGGATGACCAGTGAGGTGGATGGGATGATCTCTGTGATGAGCAGGAGGAAGACAGTCAGTGAGAGAAGCACAGAGATGCATAGAGTGATCTTCTCGCCACAGTCTGAGGGCAGGTAGAAGACCAGCACAGTTAAGCAGGAGATCAACAGGCAGGGGATGATGAGGTTAATGGTGTAGAAGAGAGGAAGACGGCGGATGATGAAGAAATAAGTGATGTCTGGGTAAATCTCATGGCAGCAATCATACTTCTTGGTGTTGTAGGTGCCTACAGCATTGATGATTGCCCACTCGCCACTCTCCCAGTAGTCCTTTAGGTCCACCGTAGTTTCCAGGCGCTCCAGGTCAATCTTGGCCTTGTCATATGTCCATGAGCCAAACTTCATTTTGCAGTTCTGCTGATCGAAGGGAAAGAATGTGACATCGATGCTGCAGGAGCTCTTGTAGATGGCTGGGGGTACCCAGCGCACGTTTCCAGTGTAGAAAAGATGGGCTTTGGTCATGTGAGTCACAGCAAACTCCCCGTCTGCACTGAGAAAGGGAACACAGGAACACAATCACCATTTTAACTTTTAGAAATCGCATAAAGCATGTTGTAATATTATGTAAATCTTTGTCGCTTGTAGCTCATTAAAACAAGCAGCATAATTCTGTTGAACTTCCAGATTCTAATCTTTCAACTGATAAAGTATTCCTAAATAAAAGTAGAACCATTTTGCAGAATGAGAAAACCATGCATTTAAAGTGGATGCAAATAACACCTTATAATAACTCAGCTTGGAAAAAAGGTACTGATTGGACTTTGGAGCCATTGATTGGATAATTACTGCAGTGATTGATTTATATCAGCAGGCAACAATTCTCTCAACACTAACTGCTATCACTAACACTAACCAGCTTCTCATTTCTTAAACATCCATGTGTTGCAAGATGTATCGCTTGGTCATGAAATAGATATTACTTTATTGGATCATGGTCAAATTCCTGGCCCTTGTCAAGCAAAGAAAACTGCTCAAGGAGATGCTGAAATGGTTAGAAACTGTCTAATGCATTATTGAAACCTGGAAGGATAGTGGTGAGCTGTCTAACTTGAAGAAAGAAATTTATCCGAAAAAAAAAAAGCCCATTAATGTCACAGCATTTGCACACCTTAATCACAGCTAAAGGTGGTCCATTACAGTGCGCCGTTCAGGATATCTTTTCTACATGGCTCTCTGAAAGCTGGCGCATGCTGTTTTGTGTCTTTTGTGTGCTGGTTTATAAGCCTGTTTTGGAGAATAAGTAATTGTTCAATTACAATTCTTCATTTTTTAAAGCATTAATTAGACATCTCATGCCTTGTTGATGGACCCTTGCTAATTTTGCAGTCTCAATGTGACTAATAGTTCTGCTGAAGAAATAACTTTACAAAGCTCTGTGCTTTTCCTGATGTAGATATACAGACTTGCATGCGGCATAATGACTTTTCTTGTTTCAGTGCACTCACAGCAAGAACATTTTACCTCTGATAATATGATTTTGAGCTTGTTAATGACAATAATTAAGCGGAACTGCGATTAGAACAAGCACATAAGTGGCAGCAATGGGGCAAATCATAAAGGAGTAATCATCCATCTGGCACACTCAAAGCTTTAATTAAAGCATTTCAGAATGTTCTTTTCTTTTTCTTCCAAAGATGAATTCTTTGGTGACAACATGGGGCATGCAGGTTCTGTGCTACCACTGAAGCTGTAATGCCACTGAGGAACAGCAGGTGGTGGTCTTTTGATGCGTTGGGAAAGACTTTGTAGCTGAGAGAGAGGGAGTATTAAGTGTGGTATTGTATTACACCAGTGATAACATAACAGATAAGCTCATTTCACCTCTGGAATGCCCGTGTGAGCCGATTCAGCGCTTTACATGCCCTATGCAGCGTCTGCAGTCATCATCCATCAACACAACCCTGATTTTCTCACGAATAAATGATCGTCTTGCTGAGTTTTTGCAGTTAGTTCAGTAATACTCACTTGTTGTACAGCACAATGTCAGGAACCCAAATGAGTTCTGATGGCACCCTGATGGATGTCACATTGTCATAATCAGAGGGCTTCCATCGCAGTTTGTAGTCATTCCACTCCTGAATGAGAAGGTCCAAAAGGTTATTACTGCAATTTTCATCTAGTAGATTATTTATCTGATCCAATTAAACAGGAAGAATGTTTTGATCATTTTATTCCCTCATTGTCATAAACTGTGTAGTTATCATTTTACACAGGCTAAACCTGTCTATAAAGGTATAGTGGAAAACTGAGCACAACACATGTCAAGTTGTAGCATAGATGTGTATGTTAGTAAGACCAGACATGTATTAGAGCCCAGACTTGAGGTCAAAAGTAAGACTGCTCTATCAAAAAACTGATATTAGTAGAAGTAGAAGTGTCTTTTAAGCACCATACACTAAAGGCTACCATTTTTGTCCTTCACATCTAAAGGTTGAATCTCAGTTTTTGTTGTAATTTGCAGAACGTTTGAATGTGGACACATGCAACTGTCCAATCTTTTCAAATACAGAATGTACAAGACAGAGTACATAGTCATTTCAATTACGAAAGGCTAAACAGAACTGACAGCAACATGTCCACATACAAGTGTTTTGTATGTAAAAGCAGGTGAGGAGAGCACCTTAAAACACTCCCCCCCACCCCCCAGAGCTTAACATCTATGTAAACAAAAAACCTTCCTTGCTTGTGCTGTTTTCCTCCATACTTACTCCCTTCTTAAACTAGTGTGCATAAAGCAGTCAGTTTTTTTTTGGACGGTAGACATTTTCTTTTCATTCTCCCACTTGTTTAGGACAACTACAAAGATCTCAGGCCATTAGGCCACATTCAGATTATTAAAAATAAAAGTCTTAAGAGCACATTAAAACACTGAGCTTAACACAGTGTATTGAAAACAGATCAGATTCATGGAATGTGAAACTCAGCCCAGGTGTAAAGACTAATCCTGCGTGTCAGAGTTGAATTGGGCCATCTCATTCAGAGTTTGATCAGCAGGCTCATCAAACCCGGTGACAGTGCCATCTATCTGAAATTCATGATTCATACCCATCTTTTTATCAATTGTAACGAGTAACTAAACAGTGTATTCCAACTCATCCAAAATATGTAGTGAAGTAAAAGTGGAAGTAGGCAGAAACAACAGATCTGCATTTTTACGTAACTCAAGTACAGTAAGTGAAGTAATGCTTCGTTAATCATCTTGCACTGGCTACAATGAGCACTTTCATATGTGGTCCTGCATATGCATCAGATTCATGGAATGTGAACTGCCCAGGTCAGATTTGGGCCATCATTCAGAGTTAACGTGACAGCAGGGCCAAATCTGAAATTAAAGCCAGCTAACAGTGGTAAAGCAACAGATCTGAGCGTTTATTATTCTCATCTGACTCTAGTAATGAGCATCTATCTAAAAGCTGCTCAGAGTGTATCTTCTTTGCAGTGAAGGCTCATTCTCTTTATTTGCTGACGTAATCCATTCATGTGGTGTTACCGATTAGGAAGTGCACTTGTGGGTTGTTTCAGGATGCCGGTTCGTTCACATTAATGACAGAATTGAGTCTCTTACTTACATCAATGTGAACCATTATGTTAGAAAGATCAGATATGAGCAGTTTGATTTGCACAATGAGCCTTGTAATGTGAATGTAGCCTATCTACGCTATAAACTTCATACACCCAAGATTCTCATGAAACATCTAATCTTGTTTCATCCTCAACATTTATTCTACAAAACAAAAGCAAAGGAAAGGCAGTGAGGGCATTCTAAAAACGCTTAACTCACCTGTTTTAGCCACACGTTGGTTGTCATCATCTGGTTCTTCTCGTCCTACAGAGGAGAGAAGAAGGGGGGAGTGAGCAGGGCTGTATTGGACAGAATTTTGGGCCAGCTCCAAGAGGACACTTTTGGTTAGCAGAGGGTCAGAGCTACTTAAAGCGCACATTCAGCACCATCTTTAAGTGTAATATCTTTGATGGACAATCTTCAGGAAGCATCTGATTCATCAGACTTCTCAGGTTAAAGGTCTGTTTATGCGGTTTCAGGGGAAGTAGATGTTGCTGTCTTCAATAAATTAATATTTTCCAGCGTGTCACTGAAGGGCTGGGACACAAATCACTCTCTCTGAATGTGACACTCAGTAACAGTGATGCAGATTGTGATCTAATATTATGATGGCTGGATTATAAAGATGTACCTTATATTTTTGAGCATTTAGCTCTGGTGCTCTGAAACATGCAAGTGTTTTAGCACAAAATGTGAGCAAAATTGTTTTATAGAGTACATTGTAGTAAGTGTAATCATGTAATTCTAAAAAAAAAAAAAAAGAAAAAAAAACCCTAAAATATAGACTTTTAATTAGCAAAGCCAGGAACCACAGCTGGGGGTCCGAATCCAGAGACGTTTTGGATGACTTTTTTTAGATATGATATTAGACTCCCAAACATAATGCCTATTTGCTTCTGGAGAGGTCATTTATTTGCACACATCTGTATTTGTTCAATGTGGTTTCTACTGCAAACCCCCCAGAAGGCATGTGGATAAAGCACTGTAGGTGAGGTTTAGCCTTATGCTTTCAAAAAACAAAAAAAAGCTTTTTGACAGTTACAATTACATTTACAGCTTTGATGACACTGCAGCCCTGATCATTACTTATCACATATTTGGGGAAACATGTCAGTTAGAAAAAACAGGATAATGAAACAGTAACTATAGCAAAAAGTTCTCATTTTCTAATCTAAAAACTTTGAAATCAGGTTTGGTGAGGATATTTGGAACCCGAGCCAGAGGGAGGATTTGGCTGAGAGCAGGTGACTTCTGCACACTGGTGCAACCTGATTACTCAGCATGACATACGAGAGGATCAGCATGTAATATGCAGCAGCAAATATTTGTCTGAACACATTCATGGTTCCAAGAGCATCTTAGGAAGATACAGGGCAGTCTGAGCAAAGTCAAACATTCTTCATCCACACCTTTTTACCAGTTTGCAGCCTGTGTGTTAATAACATGGATTGAAGGTGTTCCTCCTCCTGCCAGTGACAATCACATATTTAATATTAAATATAGAATACAGCATCTTTTTAAATATTCTAGACATTACCTTTCTGCTTCTCATGTTTTGTGTACATTATCTCTGTCCAATGAAAAATAAGTATCTCAAAAATGGCAACTTTGCACGAGAGGGCAAAAACCTAATGTATTTTTAATGTAAGTCAATGGAACCAGACTTCCGCACCAGCGATTTTTGGCCATTTCTGTTGGTCCATGTATCATGAAATCTTCAGACAGTGTAAACAGTGTTCAAATGATGCTTAAAAGTAAAAATCAACAAAAATGGATTGGTGGTTTTCCTTGGACAGAGAAGATGTTATTGTTATGATATTTAGAATTATATCATTATAATGTTACTGTATTGCTATATAATATACTCATAGTCATTCACACTGATCTGACTTTACTATTCTGTATAACTGCTATATATTTAGGGGAGGGTTCAGTGCATGAACTGTACATGAACAACATTACCACATCGATGAGCTGGGCAATAGACAAGCCGAATTTAACGATGACGACGTCCGAGGTATTTGGCACAGGCCGAGACCACTTGTTGTAGCCAATGAAAAGCTTTTTGAAGAGTTCGTCCTCTGCATGCGAATGAGTCTTCTCATAACAGGACACTGCCAAGAAAGATTAAAGAGGTATAAACAGGTGATGTGCGAAAGTTTAGGTGCCTCTGTTCAAGGGACATGTGTTGTAGAAATAAGTTAATATAAGGAACACATACAGGGTTGGACAATGAAACTGAAACACCTGGTTTTAGACCACAATCATTTATTAGTATGGTGTAGAGCCTCCTTTTGCGGCCAATACAGCGTCAGTTGGTCTTGGGAATGACATATACAAGTCCTGCACAGTGGTCAGAGGGATTTTAAGCCAGTCTTCTTGCAGGATAGTGGCCAGGTCACTACATGATGCTGATGGAGGTTTGTCCTTCTTGGTGGTATGCTGACATTACCCTGGATACCGTGGCTCTTGTTACATCACAAAGACTTGCTGTCTTGGTCACAGATGCGCCAGCAAGACGTGCACCAACAGTTTGTCCTCTTTTGAACTCTGGTATGTCACCCATAATGCTGTGTGCATTGCAGTATTTTGAGCAGAACTGTGCTCTTACCTGCTAACTGAACATTCACACTCTGCTCTTACTGGTGCAATGTGCTATTAATGAAGATTGGCCACCAGGCTGGTCCAATTTAGCCATGAGACCTCCCACACTAAAATGACAGGTACCCCTGTATCTATACATTTTAAAACACTGTTAAATTTGACATATTGGAAAACTAAACATTAACATTAAACATCAGAAAACGTGTTGTGCAGTTACATTTTTGTTCATTTGTTTTGTTCGATATAACATAAATGTACTTTCAGAGGTCTTAAGGTCCAATTGCGTACCTCTAACTACACCGTTTACAGGTATATATGAGTATTCATAGGTACATATGTGAATAGATATGTATGTATTTGTACCTTTTCTTAACTCAATGAAAACATACAATAAAATTATTGGGTTTGTAATTTTGGACAATTTCTTTTTGTCTATCTGTGTTTACACAATTTACAATTTACTTACACATGACATTTACAATATAATAATATAACAATCTAAAAATATAAAACTATAATAATGTAAATAACAGCATTTTTAAACGTAAAAACAGCAGCAAAAAGACACAAACCTGAAAAACATCACATGCTATGTACACCTGCTATATGATCATTTCACACAGACATGCATCACTAACACTGCAGGTACAGTTGGTGAGATCAGCAGTGGAGAGCCTTTGGTATCACACAGAGCAACATGAAGTCAGCTTCATTTTTCACGTCAGCTTAACAGATTAATGTTATATGCTCTTTTTTTGTCACACTCACCTCATCCTTCAATTAAATGATAAGGGATACTCATTTTCTCTGCAAGCAATGCCAGTAAATGTTCAGGCATGATAAAGTATGTGACATTATTCCATTGGTTTTATGTGGAGGATGGAGCCCAATATCAGGGGCTGATATTTCACTTGTTGGAATGAGCTTAAGGAATTCACCCTCTCAGCATGCGGAAAACACGGATTCAGATTTAAGTTATTATTAAATCTCGCCCACCTCCCCCGGGGAATGTAAACTCTGTCACTAAGCCTGAGTGGAATAGCTTAATTCAATTTAATTTATGACAGTGAGAGCTCATTAAAAGATGCTTAGGACATGCCTGTATTATTTGAATGTTAAATATATGCAACATGCGACATTCCAGAGAACCTCCAAGTTTAAGGATTACTCTGATCATTCCCAATTACACACCTCATTGCCTTAAGCTGATCAGCTAGCTGTTTACATGAGTTTCCTGCCTCTTTTTTACTTTACTTTTCTTTTTAATGGAAACAGGTGCAGCGGAAAAGACCCTGCAATATTCACACATTAGCATAACGCTTATGATTTTATTAACTTCATGGGCAACAGAGAGATGTACATATAGAGCCCAATGCATACCCTAAACACCTTGAAATAACTAATAACCTACAGGGGTTGGACAATGAAACTGAAACACCTGGTTTTAGACCACAATCATTTATTAGTATGGCTCTTGATACATCACAAAGACTTGCTGTCTTGGTCACAGATGCGCCAGCAAGACGTGCACCAACTATTTGTCCTCTTTTGAACTCTGGTATGTCACCCATAATGTTGTGTGCATTGCAGTATTTTGAGCAGAACTGTGCTCTTACCTGCTAACTGAACCTTCACACTCTGCTCTTACTGGTGCAATGTGCAATTAATGAAGATTGGCCACCAGGCTGGTCCAATTTAGCCATGAGACCTCCCACACTAAAATGACAGGTGTTTCAATTTCATTGTCCAAACCCTGTACATGTAGTTTTACTTTTTCCTCATAACCCATTGAAATTAGAAGTGAAACTGAAAAGTTGATGTCTAAGATGTGTATTGATACCATGTGCACAGGATATTGAGTTTAATAATGCACTGGATTTAATGAAAAGTTGTCGTCATTCATGCAGTCTTGATGTGTGGAATAAAGACAGCCTTGGCATTTATTTTCTATCCTTTTGTCATTGTTTGCCATCAAAGCACAATAAAAAGAGCATCTTCACAGAACGGGAGATCCTAATGTTGTAATACAGTCGGTAAAGAAAACAATAATGTAATTAATTACCAGTGAGGCACGGTGATATCACAATCATATCAGTATGGCATTTGATACTCTGTCTGCTAGATATTTGACAGATATTTACATTTCACAGATATTTAATAGATATTTGATCTGTACTTTATTGATGTCAGGACAGCAGTTTAGGTGTTCAGGCAGATATAACAGCAAAGAGATTTCTCTTATAAAATATGCTGATGATATGGCCTTTGTTGCCTGTTTGCTGAATGCTACCAGCCCCTCCTATTGTCTATACGTCAGCCGTCTAGCTACCTGGCTTGATGACAGATTCCTTGATCTTAATGTCAGTAAGAACAAGGAACTAGGTTTTCGACGGAGGATGGTAGTAGGTTGCATGGGGTCTGTCTTTAAATCAATTACCATGAAAGGACAGGAAGTGGAGCAAGGTAAACACATTAAATACTTTATGTGGGAACAGTCATTAAGAATGGACTCGCTTTTCAGACCAATGTGGACCACATCTATAAAAAGGCAAGGCAGGGGCTCTCTCTCCGGAGGAGTTTTGATCAGGGTGTACAGGTCTCTTATTGAGAGTGTTCTCAGTTCAGCATTGTGTCCTGGTCCAGGAATCTCTCAGTTAAGTACAGGAACAAGCTGTCTCAGGTAGTTAACCAGGCAATTCAGGTCTACAATGATCTTACCATCTTCTTCATTTATTCCCCAATGGCATTTGTCTGCAATATTAATAGTTCATGGTCTATTTATTTACTGTGTTTAAGATGTTGTGGGACTGATGTTGTAGAGCTGTGGTAGGAAGATGTTGTAGAGCTGTGGTAGAGCTGCTATAGAATTGAGAAACAAGGAGAAGTTGGGGGTTGCTGTGGGGAATTGTGAAAACTTTGCCATGGGATAGTAAGAATGGAAATTTGTAGGGTGTTAGATGGAGGGAGGTGGGGTTTTCTGGCATGATCATCCTCCCAAATGTCTTCATAGCTTAATGTATATAACAACTAAGAAATTATGTAGTTATGTCATTACATAATGATAAATGATATAGGTTATGTAGTAATATGGTAAGTAATATTGGAAACTGACTGTATAGAAAAAATAACAACAATAACTCCAGATAAGTGCCAATAACTTTTTACATGTTTAAATAATTATGTATAATAAATTAAATTAATAATTCTGGACATCTAAGAGTTAATTCCTTTATCCTGGGGTGGGGGGTTCATGATTTGTGGTTCTGATGTAGGCTACTGGCACACCTGCAATATCTGCCCTGCCTTTAGGGCTGGCCGTCTTAATTTAGAAGGAAGCTCTTCTGGGCAGAGCGTCTGGCTACCAGCACACTGGCCAAATTCAGACTTAAGCACTGAGCCCTGTGGACCCTGGCTGCCTGCAGGACAGGAGTCCTGGCCACCTGGACCTTGGCACGGCAGGCGAGACTCTGGAGGAGTGTGGTGATTTACTGACTCTGGCACTGTGCTCCCTTGGGACTGACCAGCTACTCGATGACATCTCTATTACTGCACACTAAATCAATCCCTGTCTTAAGAGCTGTACATCATTAATGAAGTCAGTTTTACTGCCCTGCAGGAAGTCAGGAAAATCCTGAAGTTTTGGCCTTGAGGGACTTTTAAGAATATATGTGTAACTCCCCAAGATGTCTGACTGTTTAAAATGTAGTCCATGCAGTATGCTTACGTGAAAAATGAAAATTCAAAATACAGCAAATAATGAAATTATACCACATAATACATGAAACAATCACAACACTAACAATGTGTTTAGAGTTAGTAAATGTGCTTCAGTTCTGAGTGGTTTTCAACCCAAATAGAAACCCGCTGGCCATGTAGGGACTCACAGAGCCTTCCCACGGGCTACATCAAAGCCCCACATCCCACAACACCTGATACATGACGACACCCTGATTTTTTTTTCTTGTTCACGCTCAGAGAGAGCTCTCCACCAGACAATAAATGAACAAGTTATTTCTGCCAAAAGTAGGGCATTATTGAAATAGCCAGCCTGCTCTAGGGTGGATTCAGGTACCATGGGCCATCAAACATGCTGGGGACATTTATATACATTCTTGTTTATTCCCATTTCAGCTAATGCCTGCTAGTCCATTCATTCTAAAGCAGTGGAAAAGTGACGTAAATAGGTTCAACCAATTGCTAAAGCCATTTTAGCAGGAAAGGTTAATTGTTGTAGTTCTATGTGAATCCCACAACACCTGTATAACAAGCTGTCCCATTTCTGTTTCATTTTACCATAATACTCTCTCCAGTGTCTGTCCTATATAGCACAGTGTGCCTTTCCTGTTACATTTTACTGGAACACCCTGTCCCATATGGCAATATAATGCACTGTCCCATATGTCCATTTAATACACTGTCCCTTACCTTCCCTTAATTAACTTATGACCGTATAACATACTGCCCCTCATGATCACCATTTGTCCCTCTTGACCACCTAATACACTATTGTCTATGACTACGTAATGACCAATTATATCCATTATTCTTCATGGCAACTTAATGACTGCCAAAGACAATGTCCCATATGACCACCTTATGGCTATCAAATACACTGTCCCTTATAACCACCTTACATGGCCCTTATGACAGCTAATACATTGTCCCTTGAGCCCACACAATCACCATCAAATACACTGTCCCTTATAATCATCGCCATCACATATAATGTCCCATATGATCACCTGATATGCTGTCCCAAACCACCACCTAATGACCATTATATACATTATCTTCCATGGAAACTTAACAACCATCAAATACATTGTCCCTTATAACCATCTAACACACTGTACCTTGTGACCACATAATGACCATCAAATACACTGTCCCTTTTAACCACCCTAACACACTGTCCCTCAGGACACCAAATACATTGCCCCTAATACATTGCCCCTTATGGCCATACTGTCTTTTATGATAATCTAATGGCCATTAAATTCTCTGTGTTATGACCACCTAATGACCAATAAATATAATGAATCTTTTGGTGCCTAATACTGTTCTATCTGACCACCTCATATAAATGTTCCATAATATCTGGATTCCCTATTTCTAAGGCTAATGTCTGCTGGAATGTAAAGTTTATTGGGTGTTTCAGCAAAGATGGCTGTTTTTAATCAGAGCAAATATCATTTACATATTATCACTGTTACACAGAAACACGGTAGCACTGTAAAACTCCAGTAACACTTTGAATCGTGTTAAAATGGCAGAACCAATATAAATAGACCACATTAACATCCTATCGGTGCTTTAAGGACCTGTGGATCCCCATAGTCTCTCTGCAGGCGTTTCGGTCAAACAGCAAAACCAGCACCCAAAGACTAAGCAGCTGCAAGAAAGCAGTTTATGGTACTCACTTTAGTGTCAATCTTTATATTGTAAACTAATATTATGGCATATATATATATATATATATATATATATATATATATATATATATATATATACACACCATAATATTAGTTTACAATATACATATATGCCCTGTGTGTGTGTGTGTGTGTGTGTGTGTGCGTATGTATGTATGTACGTACGTTCAAACACGCACTTCAAAGTACTTCTGAGTAAGTAGTGTCGGCGCTAATTAAACACATCTCTCTATGTAATCAGATGGAGAAGCAGCGACAACAGTAGAAAGTAAGCAAACGTACCGGACTCCCAGAGGATGATGAAGAGCAGAGTGCTCCCCAGCCTCAGAGGACTCTTCGCTGCGCGCTCCATCCCGCGTGCTGCTTCAGCTCTCTGAGCCTGAAATCAGCTGAGCCAGTCCTGTTCCATCCTGCCCCAGCGCCGTCCTCACTCCTGCACGCGACTCACCGCGCGCGCGTGGAGAACACGGCTTAGCCGGACTAGCGAGTGCATTGTTGTGCAGTCAAACACTGGCTGATCGCATCCAGCAACCTGACACAGCTGCTGATGCTTGTTTTAATAAACGCACGTGGGCATTCTCAGCTAACCTGAGCCTAAAAGCGCGCGCGCCTTTCAATTAGCACGCATTCTGAAAGTCCTCTGCCCATACTCGCGTCTCCTCCGTCTGTGGTCCGCGCGTAAAGACGCACCGAATCACCTGTTCGCTGGAAAACTGTACTAGACAGTCGCCAGCTTTGCTAAACGGGGTTCAGCTCTGTTATAGTTCTGATGTTAACACTGAAGCTGGTCCGTGCTCGCGGGCATGCTTTCAGGATAATGCGCTCCTGTCTGCATGCTCGGGCTGTGCGCTCGCGCTAGTGACTCTCAGCCTCCTGTCTTTTCCATCTGGCTATCCGGAGTGAGGTCAGGAAATGGAGGAGTGGCCTGGGCTCTAGCTTGTGGGGCAAGAGGAGTTCCCCAGCTGCCAGTGGGTGGAATACCAGAGCTATATATGAGGTATCAGTTAATGAGAAAAAAAAGTATGGTGTGTTATGTGTCTTAGTGTACAAAAATATATAAAGAAGTTTAATGAAATAAATAAATAAATAAATAAATATAGATTTTCTGATTTTTTATACTATTTATTTATTTATTTATTTATTTGGAGCATCATTTTATAAAGTTACACATTAAAAGTTACATCTGGCCTTTGACTTCCTCTCTTGCGAGATACCTTTTCTGCTCTTGCGAGATACCACCGGCAGAGGGCAGGCTTACTGAACTAATATTAGCAAAAATATACCAAAAAAAAAACCCCCAAAACAAACCTATTAAATGTTTTACATTTTAGAACTCTTTTTCACTGGATTATTTTGACACTGTATGTGATAAGAGGCTACTGTCACAGCTTACTGTGTTTCATATGACATTTTTGCTCTACTTTTTTCCTGTTCTTGGTGCAATAATGTGCAAAGTCATAGTGAAAACAAACGCTTTCAAACATGCTTTTTAAATGTAGTAATTACTGTGCATTCATTGGGTGCATTCATATTCTGAAACTGGAAAAAGTCTGAAGAAGCTGAACTGATTAAATTAGTGCTTTATTCATAAATATGATTTATTCTAAATCCCATCCAAATGCATAACAAGTCAAAGTAAGATTGCCCTCCAAGCGCACTCATCTTTCATTTATAAAGACATGCTCCACAAACTGCTCATTCCCAGCTGCCCAGCATAACTCATTCATTATACGCTGTTTGTTTATAACTCTGTTATGGTTAATAAAATTGGCCTATACAATGCTAATTCGCTAGTGATGAGCCCCCTTTCCAGATGTGGCTCCGTTTATTTTTCTATGACATCAAGGTCATTTCCCTTTTCCCCTCATAAAATGTATGTATCCGTGCTGAGCGAGGGGCCCTAGCTGTCTGCTCTCCATCTGCACCCTAGCACCAAGACAGCTAAACCATAACATTCAGCTATCTGCCTAAAACCGGAGAGAAAATGTACTAGGTGTCACTTCTCTGGGAAGAGCTTTCAGACACACATCCATTAGGATTCACAAAAATAATACTTGGACGCAACTAGTGAAATATGCACAGTAATTCAGTATTGTACAGTAATTCAATTAAATTGTCCTCCTCATGTCCTTTGTGTCCAGACAAATACACTCCAAGATGTTCTTGATTTGGATATACAGTCCTAAAAATGATCTAACTGGACCAAGACTTTTACTACACTGTAAAAACGTACTGAACACTCACACATCTGAAATGTTCTTTAAACAACCCACCCTTCTTGGTATCTTTATCCTTTAAAGATGGTACAAATAGCACAGTGATGATTTTACATCCTCAAGCTGGAAGTCTTTCTGGTATGTGCTTTCAGTTGGGAGCACTCATGCTCTTTCTGAGCCGCTCTGTTAGTTCTGTGTGCAAGGTCCGTGAGGAAATCTCCAGCCGGCCGGCGATGTCGGCCGTGGCTTGCAGCATCCGTTCAAAGGCAAGAGACTCTTCTTTGATTCTTAGAGACAAACACAAAGAAGAAAGGAGAATCAGAGTGAGAGAAAAAAGGAAAGAAAAGGAGGGGGCCTGGGCAGAGGGGGCCCAATGCAGCTCTGAACAGCGCTCAATTCAGGGGCCTGCAAGGGGCAAAAACCCACATTCCTTCCTACTGTCCATGCTGATGATGGAAAACCCAGAGGCCAGACACAATTTGCAGTGTGGATGGTTTGCGCTTTCTGCTACTTACTTTGGAATAGTCGGTTTATTTTTTTCAGCTAAAGTGGGTATGTGAGATGCAACTACACTCACAGAGCAGTGAATTGTAAATCCACTTTATCTCTGAACAGGACAAAGACAAGATATTTATGTTTTTATTATTTATCAACTTCATTATTTTATACACTCATTCTAGAGTTAATGCCTGCTGCAGGTTCTGAAAAAGTTAGGACGGGAGCGATTTAAGACAACGGCTGTGTCCAAAACTAAAAGCATCTGTCCTGATCCCTTCCCGCCTGCATGGTCTCCTTAGAAGGCAGTGCCCGTGTCTTCTTCTTTGTCTTCTGAACAGAATCCGTACTGACACAGAGTATTATGGGATGTTTAAGGCAGTGAAGGATACATCAACACTGCTAGCAACAGCAACAGCCAAACAGAGGAACTCAGCAGACAGTGTTTATATAAACACTAGATTCAGATGTGACTGGCTGCCTCACTGCCTCAGATTAGTGTATAAGTAGGAAGCACTTATGACGTTTCAGGCACAGCCTAGTAATACTGTGATGCAAGCGTGCTTTGGTATGTACGAGTATGTAGAAAAAGTCAAGTCCTTTATGACCATGGATGAATAGAGACTGGTCTAAAAATAGGTCAACAATTGTAAAAAAAAATCAAAAGTTTCCTTAACAAGTGACCACCAGAATGTTATATATTTCCCACAGCGCATAATGTCCTTAGAGGATTTACGGAATTCAACCAAGTGCATGTGATCTTTGATCCCTCAGAAGGCACTATATTAAAAACTGGCATGTTTCTATGATGTACCACAAACATTTGGTAATTCTCTGATAATCCATAATCAATAAATAACATTCATTGCAACATTCAAGTGAAATGGATGCTTAAGTTAAGATGTGCACTATGCAAATTAAAAGAAAAATGTAATTTATGCTTACTGCATATTATTTCATACATGTAACGTGAGTTTCAACATCAAAGTAGTGCATTTATAATATTAACATTTGTTAATAATTACAAGCAATTAGCTCAAAGTCAAAGTAATATCTGAGCTTTTACAGGGTATGCAGTGTGATGTCCTCTGTATCCTTGTATTTGCAAGATTTCTTGACAGTTTACTTTATATTTCCAACCATATATGACTTATTTAACATTTAGTATTTAATAAGAATTAATATGGCATTAATTCATATGGCATGGGTAACTTGCATTTCTGTAAAGGGATTGATAATCCTAAAAGATATAAACACATTTTGGAGCAACATATGCTGCATTCTAGGAAACATACTTTTCAGGGACAACACCAAGTCTCACTCACATGTGTTAATCATAATATAATATTTTATATATAATGATTTGACATTTTGTCTGCTCAGATCTGCATGTATAGATATCCCTCTATGCACAAGAACTTTCAGATCTCTTACACTTATTCTTTCTTTTATACACTCACTAAATAAACACATAAACCAAATTCCGTGTCTGAATAGCATACTCTAGTGATTCTGATGCTTCTTCTAACTGAATCAGCTGAATTAGCTGAATTATTTCATGTGACCTTTTCTGCTGTGCTCAGGGAATTATCAGGGAATTGGAAATGCAAGTGTTATCAAAGGTTCAACCACCTGGATCTTGGCTGGGAGTCTATTACTGTTACACCTACTTACTTCTGAATTCCAGCCAGAGCTTGTAAGATGTCTCCCTCCAGCTGGTTCTCCATCTCCTCCGCCGCTTTTTTCACCACTCCCTCACAGCTCACGTGATCCTCCATAATTCCAGCAATGTTCTCTTGGATAATCTCCTGATAACGCTGGTTCCCCAACTCAGCTCCGACAAACTGGACCAGATTCTCCACCACTGCCTGGTTCCCATGCTGGAGAGCCTTCAGATAAGCCACTTCGTCCCTGCTCGCCCGTAATCGCCTGGACATAGCCTGGCTGGTGTGGAAGTTGACAGAGCAGCCATCTGCTTCGATCTCTGGAATGACCTGAAAAAGCGGCTTGGTCCAGTCAGGCCTGACCGGATCATCCTCGATTGCTTGCGGAATAGGAGTGGACGCATTGGTGAACATGACCTCTGGCATGCTGCCTGATCCCCAGTCCCCTTCCTCACCACTCTGACAGTGGGCTGGCATCAGTGAGGCTATGAATAGCAATGTACCTAGAGTCCAGCGCTGTCTCATGTTGGCCTAGGAAAGAGAATAGGCTTACTGTGAGTGACCTTTATAACCTGTGTTTTGAAAGAGTGATACAAGGCCATGTTTGAGCTTATCAAAGCTGGACAGTGCCTTCTTGAAATAACCGAAGTGCCGTTGCCAAGGCCTGACCTCATCTGAGACAGAGAGAATAAATACAGACCCTCAACAAATTACGTCTGGCCTGTGGTTCCACAGAGAACATTTTGTCTCTAAATTTGCCCAGAGCGGAAAACATTTAAACTGTAAGCTTTTCAAAAGCACAATATGCATACAATTTAGGATATACAATCATATTACTCAGAAGAGCTACAGGCCCTTTCAAGGTGATCACGGTTCATTAAAGCATTGCATTGCTGTTCTCAGTTATTCCAAATAACTGTCATGATGTTGTCAGCCTAGTGTCATTTCTACCTGTCAACACCTGTCTGTCTAATTCCTATGGGTGACCTCTCACCATACATCCTGGCCCTAATGGGCAAACAAAGGAAGCGGCTTGGAATGAAGTTTAGGAGGAAAAAAGTTTTCAAGGAGCAGAAAAAACACCAGTCCACCCAAATAAAGCATAATAGCATAACTCATATTGTTTGGAATTTATAAACATATATATGTATAAATCTCTTAAATGTAACAAATGATAATTCAGCCAGCTATGTATTAGCTAACTGGATATATTTTACCCATAAGTCAAAGCAAGGTTTCCTTAGAAAGGCCATCTCTCTGTAGGCCATAGACCAGTACACACTTACAGTAAGAGCTTTGTATCCCAATGTAAGTGGCTTGGAATTAAGTTTAAGAGGAATTATGTTTTCATAAAGTAAAAAAAACACCAGTCCACTCAATCAAAGCTGTAACATGATAAAAGGAGATGAATGAAAGTTGATCCAAGACAGAAAAAATTTAAGATTCTAAAATTGCCCTGATCAAAACAAGCTGTGCATCTAAACCGTACGCTTGTCCAAAGTATCTCCAATTTTTGTTGTTTTTGTTTTTTATATAGTTTGAAAATGCTAAATGTCCTTTATGTCATATCAAAATTTCATTATGTATAGAACAATAGAAATGATCCTAAATGGCCTGAATCAATATCTCAGTACACTGACTTTCACTAAGATTTGAAATGGTTTTCTCCTTTGCCTGTAAAGTCATATGTTTTGAAAGTGCAAAGTCATAGGACAATGTGCATGCATGTAATTAAAGACATAAAATGTGCATGTAATTTAGGACATAAATCTAAAACTGAATTGTTTGGTAGCACCACATTCCCTACCACCGTTACCAGCTGTCCATGACAGCATCCCACCACATTTACTGCAACAATTACTGTTCTCAGTCAATCCAGCAATCACAAAGACTGTCACACCGCTGTCAGCACTATCATCCAGTGTCATTCCTGCCTGTCAACAGCTGTCTCTCTAGTATGTGGCTGACCTTTCAACAAGTAATCCTGTGCTAGTGTTCCAAAACAAAGGACGCGACCTACTGTTAGATGTTCTTGGAATGAGCTTCAAGAAGTATGAGACTTTCTACAAGACAAAAACAGACCAGCCCACCCAGTGGTGTTTTTAATGTGTTATGAAAAGTCAGACGACAGGATATCTGTAAAACTGCGTTGAGCCTTGCATCAACCATCTGTGTGGTGGGTGCTAAATGAAGCAAAGCGTTTTTACAAGCTTCTCTGAAGCGCACTGGCTGCGTTTTTGTTGCTGGTATGTGTGCTGAGAACATTTGTATATATAAGACTGAGGTGTTGCTCAAGGAAAGCCTTCAGGAGAAGGAAGTTTTATGCGGTCCTGCATATGGATGCATTTGGCCCTACATTCAGAAGAGACTGCAATGACAGCATGAGAAACAGATAACTCTTGCTGATCCCCTTAACAAAAGGTCTGTTTCTTTGGTATTACAAGGCGGGTTTGGTGGACAGACACACCGGAATTTAAGGGCGACTGATTATGGCTCCTTAGAATCCTGTCCCACAAAGTCACGATCCGTCTCCTTTTCTCAAATCAGGTCCTTTTCTCCTGTGTTGACATTAAGCAGCTGATGCCAGGAGGACGATCTTTCAAAATTTGATAATTACATGTCAGTCTGTGCAAGATGCCACAGTAGATAAAACTACATATGCCAGCTGTGATTAATCCATTGACATTTCTGTTTGATTTACAAAGCAAATGCGCCTTTCGCTGATTTATAGCAAGCACCTCCAGTCATAACGCCTTACAGCACAGAGTCACGGAGAGCAACAGCACCACCTCATTAAGCTGCTCCTCACAGTCATTTCATCTCCTATATCCTTTCACTTCACACACTCCTCCATGAGTGTACTGTCTGCTTCAGAACGCCTCGCCACTCATCAGTATACGGGAGCCTGTCTGAAATGCGATAGCTTGTCTGGGAGTGCTCAGCAGCTCTTTCCCACTGCTGGTGCATTTTTTGAGTTTTGTGGTAAAGTCAGCTGGTTCTTTGCAGGAAAAGTGCTGCCTGTTCACTTTCCTCTCTTGTGTTTGTAGTGACAGTCTTAGCCTTTGCCTCAGTTTGGTCTCAATACTAAGTACTCATAATGGCGCTACTTGTTTAAAGTGATGGTTTGATGAAAATGTAATTCACACAATTTGTCACTTACTGTGAATGTAGTTAGTCAGCCAAGGTCTGTTTCTTACAAGTTCAACCTGTTCAACTAGGGTTGACTTACCAATGAAATAGACTGTGGTTAACATTGTTGACTTTATAAAAGCAATAGAGAAAATAGAGGACAATCTCTTGAAATCATTCATATCTCAGTACAAGCAGCAATCTGCTTGCATAGTCCTTATTGGACGAATAAGTCTGGGAGTATTCAATGCATAAATATGAACATCACCTATGATTATCAATTTGACTTCTGATTAATGCACAAACACACAAAGACGCACTCCAGCAGAGTGTTGTACTCTATAAACTTGCCTTGTCGCTAGAAAACTAATAGTCAGGCGACCCTACCCATCATAACGCCCTACGCAGAGGCAACTATTATCAGCTGCCCTGGCAGCATATCCTGGCAGAGCACCTGCATCATTGAGCTGCTCCAATGCGTATTTTATCTCTTGCTATATTCCTTCTGCTTCAAGGCTCCGCCACTTACACCAAGACATGATCAGCCATGATTGTACTGTAGCTCTTCTTCATGGAGAGACGCTAAAATTAAAAAGCTGGAAAATATGTCTGAATACATATAAAAAATTGATTTTCTGAAATGCTGAAATCTTGATCCCTTAGTAGCTCAGCTGAGTGGCTTCTTTGAGTTTTGTGGTTAGAGTCAAGATGCATCAGTGTCTACATTTGCAGTTTCTTTGCGTATCGACAAACTTGCTGAGAACAACACCTAAGTACAGACAGTTTAGTCTAGTCTTTGTAGACCCTTACAGTGCTCAGCCTCAGATTGGTACTCAATTTAAGTACTACAATGGATCGCTGTTAAGGTGTTGGTGTTAATGGAAGAACTATTGTGCACATTATCAGAAAGTGTAGACTCATGACAACCATCACTTAGCCGGTGTTCTATGTCAGTTTCAGCCTGGTCTCAATGAAGTTCGTCCTGTAACCACTCGGCAGGAGCTAGCACCTGACTTAAGGCGCAATGAGTTTGAATAGACCAAATGAACAACAATTGCAGATAACACTGGATTCACATTGCAGTGGTATATAACTTACCCCTGCATTACAGAAGCACATTGGAAAGCAAGGGAAGTAGCCAATGATCTTTTTTAAATATTAAAGTGGTCAGACGAGACCAAGCATTGAACTTTTAGGGGACTGCCGCCTGTAAAATGCTGCCGCCATATGACCCCCATACGTGACACCGTCAAGCTGTGGTTAATGCGAGCATGATGTTTTGGGGTGGTGTTACTAGGCCAAGGGTACAGGCTAAACCGCATCACTGGCGAAAAGATATATGCGAGCACCATACCGAAAATGAGGTACAACCTCCCTCCCCCTCCATGCCATCCAGGGGATCATCCAAAATAGCCTGCCGCTGGTTGGGTCTTAAACATGATTATACGAAACCTAAACATGTAGCAAAGCCCAACAAAATATTTTGTAGAGCTCAAGAAGAATACACATTAAGGTCTGCAGCCAGTCGCCAACCTCAATCATGGCGCCAAACATATATAGGGAGCTAAGAAGCGGGTCAGACAAGCGATGTCCTTCATGCATTTATGCCTAACCAAAGAAGAAGTGCACGGCCAAATATTCCCCCATTGTGGCAGAAGTACAACAAACGTGACTCATAGACGGCGCTGTGCTTAGCAGAAAGGCGTGTTTGCCACCTACTATGGCCAGAAATCAAAATACTTTATTTACACTCCATGAAATACAAATCAATGTAAAGTATATAGTATCCAAGAGGCTATTTACTATTTTCTTTTTAAATTCTGTCTCTCCATGTAAGCATACATCTACCCATTAAATGTTAACGCGTATAGAATGATCATGTCTTTATTAGTGGGCCAACGAAGAAAATCAGCAAGGGATCAAATACTTCTTGGACTCACTGTATATGTAAGATTTGTAGTTTAAAACATTTACAAATTATCCTAATTTCTTAACAGAATGTGAAGAATTTACAGTTTCGATGGTATATCAAGCTTGTCTATGTATGTATCATGTTGCAGAGATATCTACTAAAGTTAGCATGCTTACCAGCTAGCCCCTGGTCTGTGCCGTCTCATAATGCCACTTTATACCTCAAAAGGTGATAGTGAGTTTAATCTCTAGGCAATCAAGTGGTGGGTCCTTCTCCTGGTTAGATTATTTTACGCACAGGCAGCCAATGAAACAAACAGCAAACACAAAGATGGATGATATTTAGCAGCAAACAAAAGTAGTGATGTGAATAGAAGCAAAACAAGGTAACATTGCTTTTCACTGCTGGAGACACTCTTGGCAAATAAAAGGATGAAGTTTGCAGCACACAAATCTCTACTGGTAAGAACTGAAGAGGGAGATGTACATTCTCTGGTGATGTATTGACCCCTGTTGTTTGGAGAATGAATTTGACAAGCTCCTTTAAAGATAACTGGCTATGCCATAAATCCTCTTTCAAGCCACTGGTGTATGATGCGTTTTTGGTTTTACACTGAAGCTATGAGGCTAATGTATCTAACAAGTGATGGACGCTTATAGCACACAATTAAGACATTACAAACTAAAGGTCTAAATCATGTCCCTTGTCCTTCCTAACACTGTGTGATACTGTTACCTAATAATTATTCAAAATATCAATAAAATTCAAGTTTCAGGATGACTGCTATACCGTTTAAAGCTCAGTAATGGAAATTAGTTTGGTGACAGTATGTCATATGTCAGAAACATAAATTATAAGATTATGTAACAGCCAGATATGGTTTTGAGGATGTTTCAGGCATGCTGTTTGTCCAATACTAGCTGCTGTCGTACATACACTGCCTCACCAAAAAAACTGTGTCCCACAGTGTAATAGTTTGTTGAACTGCCCTTTGATTCAGGAGTGCATTAATTGTTGGCTGAGATCTTGTATTGATGATTTAAGAGTCAAACCAAACCATAAATTCTTCTCTAGCACATCCCAAAGACTTTCAATGGGGTTAAAGTCAGGACTCCCTGAATCACAGTTACAGCCTGATGAATGCCAGCATTGTGGTTCTGTAAAATGCCGAAGCATTGAAGGGGATAACCTGGTCATTCAGTACATTTAAGTAGCTGACATTACTGTTCCAAGACATGACCAACTGAGCACCCTCAGATTATAACATACCACCAAATACTTGTACAGTGGACACAATGCATGATGGATGCATCACTTCATGTGCTACCCATCTTACAGTGATGTGCCCATCACTCCAGGAGTAAATCTGGACTCATATGACCATTTTCATTGCTCTAGAATCTAATCCTTCTGCTCCCTGGCAAAAGGGATCAACCTTTTTTATCAACCTCACTAACAAGTGTTTATCTTATGTCCTCACAGCTGTTTATTTCCAATTCTGTAAGTTCTCATCACGTTGTCCATGTGGAAACGCTCTTACTTTCACTATTAAACGCAGCTGTGAGGTCTTCTTTTTACTATTCGACTTCAGTAAGCATTCCAGTAATCTCCAAATGGGGTCATTCAAGTCTTTTTTTCTGACCACATATCCTTTGTAAAGCTGATGGTTCACCGCTGACTGTCCTTCTAGGTTTTAATAATGTGTTGGAGAGAGTTTTACCCCTAGAGAATTAGTTTCAGCTTCTTCTTAGTTGTTTTCTTTGCTTGATTAAGGCCACTAATCTGGACCACTCAGAAAAAGATAACTTGGGATACTTATTCCCATATGGTTGGTTAAGAAATGAGAAGCTACTCGCTGTATCAGTTTGGGCTGAATGATATTATATTATATTAATAATATTAAATATTATAGACTTCAAATACCCTTAAGTGTTTTTTGTTTCTTATTTAAATCCAAGCAGTGACTTTGTTTTGTAGCTGTTTATCATGCTTGCTGGGGTGGTGAATACATCCAGCAGTATTTTATTGCCAGCTGTTTGCAGTGGAGAGCGAGTCATTGTATGAGCTTGCTAGCTATATTAGTTCAAAAAGCAAACCTCAGACACCAAGCATGTCTTAGCTGACTTCATGTGGCGTAATGAGGAAATAAATCCAAGCTTTTTTCACCATTCTTTCACTTTTTGTTGTAGGGGGTTCTGCTCTGTGCGCTGGCAGCCCCTGCATGTTATGACACAGTGTTCAGTTTTAAAGCCTTGACCCAGTGCTTTACTGTTGCCTGCTCTGCCCAACATCTCTGTTTCTGATTAGCAGGATGAGCGACCTCAGATGGGTTATGGCAGCTGTAGTAAACACAAACCTTTGAACTTCCACCATACGCCACCCGCCCCTCCTGCCACCAGGGCAATTTGTTGCTTATGCTTGTTGATTGATGGTTGCACTGCAGTAGACAGATGATATCAGCAAGCCAGCAGACTGCCTCGGCCTGTAATGAGCTTCTTTTCTGACTGCAAAGATGAGAACGGTGATTTATTTCTCATTTAGCCACAGCTAAATAATGAAGAGTGTTGTAGAAACACACCAATGCTTTTCCTTATGGAAACTGGAAACTTTCGGAAGCATCTTAATGAGAAATCCAAATATAGAGTCATGAGAAGCACGATAGTGGCAACTGTAATTAAGGCGACAGTGTCAGGTTCTGCCGGTAAATTGCAGTGGGAAAAGTGGTGCATGGAAATGTCATGATACAAATGTGTACATTATTTCCCCATGAATAAAACATGTTACATCAACTCAGTTTGTCTTTCAGTTTACTTACTTTTGGTAGTAATTGTGCTGATGCGTGTTGTTCATGTGGAAACGCTGCACACACTTGCATGAAGTAAATTAAAAACATTATTTTTTCAGTGGAGCTTGAAAGAAGAAAAGTTGTGCAGATTTTAATGTAGCATTGTTGGACTCCTTTTTGGACTTGGTTGGTATGTTACACATCATCAAAAACACAAAGAACTTGGACTTGCTCAGCATGTTGCATATCTTCCAAAACCGCAAGAGTGAGCACCACACATACAGACTGCTCGTGAGCTAATCAGCATTTTAAAGTGAACAATGGCCAAAATGTCTTGATTTCATTATCCGCTCCGTTCAGAGCTACACCACGGATTGCTTTGCCAGGATGGAGCTCATAAAGTTTTACAATGGAGAGAAATAATTAAGCCATTTGGCCAATTAAATTCCTTAATTGGGGGCACAAAAGTACAGCCAATGTGTCTGACCTTTACATTTCCTTTGGCTATATTGTGTTGTGATGTCTAATGAATATATTGTGCCATTTAATGTAATTAATGCCAAACCAGTTCACAATAGATATAGTTTTTGTTGATGATTAAACCTATATGGATTTCCATTCAAACAAAAGGTCACTATTAATCTCAGCTGCTAACAGAAAGATTGTACCACATGTTGGTCCACAACGTAAATGACTAGAGGGTTAAAGGAAGCAGCAGCTGCATGCTACACAGCGAGTGCCAAGGCTGTAGTCATTCTTTGACAAGAATTCGGTTGCACGCTTCTACTTAGTGCAGGACCAAAATAGCACTTTTTCTATGTTCTGCTCAACGGAAAGTCCACAAACCCCATTCCCAGGAGAGGCCATTATAATTTTGGCCTTTTTCTCCAGTGAGAATTTTAGGTGTGCAGGCCTCTGAAGGTGAGGCAACATCTTTCACTGTATACACCTTACAGTGGTTTATAGCAACTCAGCCTTTGGCTCTGTAGCCTGAGGGACTCAGTCTAGGCCTAAAATGTGGCCACAGCTCAGCAACCACGGGTAAAACCAACATTCACAGACTGCCTGTAGGAGATAAATAAGTGATGACCAAAACATCACTGGAGGGTTGTTCAAATTGTTTTGTTAAATTATACCAAATTGGTAAGAAATAAGCAAATGATAATAATAATAATAATAATAATAATAGTAATAATAATAATAATGACAATAATAATAATAATGCTGTATGCTGGTTCAATAACTGCTTTTTACTGTAGTATGCCAGAGAATTGATTGACTTTAAGGAGGAGTAGTAATAATTCAGTGTTAGGAACATACACAAATATATGTTTAGTAAAAATTTACACCGTAACTTAAAAAATAAATATTTCCATTTACAGCATTTAGAGTTACAAAAGTGCTTTGTGTTCAGCTAGAGAATGCATCCTAGCTAGTACACATAGAGGCAAAACTATTTTTGCACTGAAACACTGCCAATGTATTAGCTAGTGCTGATAACTGGAAAGACAGTAAAGAGTAAAACACAACATTAGTAAAATACAAAGCATTTCAGGGAGTACTTAGATTAGTGCTCACTTAAGTAGTTCACAAAGAGATGAGTCTTCAGTGTGTGTATTAAACCCACATGAGCGTCTGCTGGTTACATTTTCTACTTGCAGTAAACCCGAGCGCATTTAGTGATGTGGAGGTCTGGACTCTGGGGTGGTCAGTTCATTGTTACCTTCTTTGTTTGACCGGGAAATCATTTGCTTTTCATCTACTTCTTTTTCTCAGTAACAGTTTGTTGAGAGCTACACCTTTGAGACCCATGGAGTAGAAGGACAGGCAGAGACACGTATGGATTTTCCACATCTGAAATAACAGTGGAACTTAATTTTCCCCTCTCTGAGATGAAAACTTCAGTATGTGTTGTTTGTCTGGTGGGGATGGAGGTGATGGTCTTGCACCGTTGTTTGAGCCTTCATGTCTTTTTAAAACATTTTCTTGAATGCCAATATTGAAAACTCCTGTTTGTTTAACTTTGCTATGAATAATGTGAATTAATAACTATGTTTGATTGAAAATGAAATAAATGAAGGGTGGGCTTCGACTCGAATTTGAACACAAAGCTGCATATAACTTATTTTTTCTTGATGTGTATTAATAATATGTCCAAGGAAAAAGATATTTTTTAAATAACATTTTCTCTTGTTGTGACATATCCTTTTTTAGGTAAATCCAGTCTTCCTCCTTAAAGTGGAGATCAAAACAAGCACAAAAGTTTGAAAGAACTCACCCGAATCCTGCAGCCTCTAAGACAAGGTAAAGAGTCCCGAGCGGTCAAAAGTTTTACAAGCTCAACTCCTCAAGTTGCCATTCAGAGGCTGAGAGGCAGAGCACAGTTAGTGAGACTCCAGCTCCATTGCTTTTGCTCCAACAGGAAAGTGTGCAGGGTTGGCTGGGGAAAAGTCTGTGCCTCTGTCTGCTAACTACTGGAAGGGGTGGGTGTGTTTTGAAAAACTCAAAGATTTCTTTCTTTTGCGGTTGAGAGAGCTGGAGAGAGAGAGACAAGGCAAGAGAGAGAGAGAGAGAGAGAGAGAGAGAGAGCAGGGGAGTAGAGGTGAGGGATAATCTAGTTCACATCTGTGCTTTGCTTTCTGATGAAGAATTAGAGTTAGTGGACCAGAGGAAAAAGCCTCTTTATGACCCTTCCGGAGATTTCCTAAGCCAGTGATTTTAATAGCATATTAAAGAGTGGAACACAACAAGCTGGATCATCAAATGCTATGAAAGCACAAGATCCAAATGTTACTTTGGGAAAATAATCACCGCCAACATTGTGTGAGTATGTGCATATGGGGGAGTTGTAGCAGTAAGACTTTGCCTGAGGGATATTCCATTGGGAGCCTCACTCTCCACTGCAAACAGCTGGCACTAAAATACTGATGGATGTATTCAACAAACGCAACAAGCATGATAAACAACTACAAAAATACTACACAGGCTATAAATGTGAGGTCCTATGCCTCAAACTGTTTAAACTATTAGACCACAGACCCATATATAACAGGAAATGAGCAGGAATTGCTATAAAAGCAGTCTGGACAGTGCCAGACAAAAATATGTCACCTAGGGTGCTATTTATATGTCCAAAAGTATGTGGACATGCATTCTAATGAACAAATTCAGGTACATTAAGATGCACTCCTTGCTGATCAACAGATTACACAGCCTGTACAATCTCTATAGAAACGCAATGCCAGTGGAATGGGGGACTCTGGAACAGCCACACCAGACCTAAGCTTGCCATGGCTAATGCCAAGTATTGGCTATAATTGGGCTGCTGAACAGAGGAACTGTGTTCTCTGAAATGATGGAGCACCACTGAATAGCTTTGGGATGAGTTGGAGTGTTGTTTGTGATCCAGAACTAATCAACTACAAACCTGATCTCACTAATGCTCTTGTAGTTGAATTTAATCATCAGAGCAATGACTTCCAAAAACAGTAGAAGCTGTTACTAAAGCAAAAGAAAGAACAAACTCTCTATTAATGCCCTTGATTTCCAAAGAAACGTTGGATGAGCAAGAGCTGTTTGACATAAACTGTTTGTATAAATCATAATCACCGATGAATAGCCACATCTGTACTGACCAGGATGAGTTTCCATTCAGCGGAGCTCTTGAAATATCCATAAAACCCATTGGTTCTGAGTTACAGCGCCATCTACTTGACAGAAGGTTCACTGAGCTCTGTTAATGCCCCCGTCACTAAAAAGAAGTCAGTTTCAGAAGCCTCTACATAAACCTGACGCAGAATGAGAATCTCTACATCACTCTTAGAGACTTTGTGGTGTAGCTCCACCTTGTCATTTCAAAGAATGCGGGCATTCAGACAAATGTAAAGGTCTTGTGTCTAACCTGATGTTTGTCAGAGTAGATCCAATTCTGTTTTGCCAAGAGATAAGATCTACACATGTGTGCAAGATGTTGAGTAATTTTGAACATGCTGCGTCCAACTGTGTTTATTAGAAGTCATTTTCCTTTAACGTATTTCGATTCCCAGCAAGGGAATTTTCTTCCACATCTTTCTTCTAACTCATGACCTTTGCATTTGCGTAAAGTGCCAGATCCGTGTTCTTTGAGGTGATAAAGTGGAATTATTGCCAGGTCTGATCCAGCCATAAAATAACCCCAAGGATTTAATATAGGCTGTGCCATTCCTACACATGGATTTCATTGTAAAGCGTAATGTATAGATCATATTTAAGCAATTTGTATGTGTGCAGCTTATGTAGAGGTTGCTATAAATGTATACATTTCTGTTATACCTGATGCATACCTAAAGTATCAGTTCACAGATAAACGAATGACTGGTTTAAGATACAGAGATGGGCTATATGTAGGGTCTTCGGGCTCTTAGTAATAAATGTCATAAATATCACATTTTAAAATGCCAACCCATCTCCATCAGAGAAAATGGAATCCTCTAAAACGAAAATGAGCAAATCATTCATGGATCATTTTTTAAAAAACTTTTACACTTTGTGTATTTTCACATATTAGTTTATATATTTATTCATTTATTAATTTATGTAATTATATTGGCACTGAATAGTTACATACATACTACATCCATCACTGATTGTTGTAATTGTATACTTTGTTCTATCATAGTTGATATTTGCACCTTTCCATGAATTACACTTTACACGCCACAGGAGCATATGTTTATTCATTATGTAAACTTGCAAATCATGTTATGGAATGAAATGAAGTTGCTGAAGAATATGGGCAGAGATAATGAAAGAAATGAAGGAGTATTTAATAATTGATGAAGGCTTGAAAATCGTTCAGCTTGTATATATGACCCAGTTGTAAATTAATTTAATATTTAGATGCCTTTTCAATTTTGTGCCACCCAGAAAATGAAACACAGTTTGATTGTACTGTGTGGGAACAGAATCATAAACATAAAGCAAAGCAACATGAATAAAGAATACAGTCACGCAGGACATTCTACACATTTAAGTGGTGAAGTAATAGTACATGTATACAGTATACTGCCTTTAACCACACACATTGTTACAAAGCAGCGTTACAGAAAATCCAGGTCTAATACACCAATGAGCAAATTAAGGGCAACAAATGAACTTCTGAAAAAACGTTCTTCACACTCACACATCTAATTTTCCAAAAATGGAAAAACTTTATGGATGTTTTGGGGATTTGGAGACCTCTCTGGTGAAAACATGTAATTGTACACATCAGATCCCTTTCCAGAGTGGATGAATCTGATGAGTGTGTGTTTGTTGAAGAAGCATACAAAGTTAAATTAAAACTTGTTGAAGAGCATATTTCTAAGGATGTAAGTGAATAATCTACAGTTGTTATCATATCAGTGTTGATTTTTAAACATAGAAGACCTCCATGAAATAAATAATTGACACTCAATGTCTTTCTGGTTTGTCAATACTAGAGGGCATTCCCCACTGAGTCCAATAGATGGGCTCCTAGGGGCACTTTCATCCCAAACTATTGCTTTTATATGCTTAATTTTTATATAGTACATTTGCACCAAATGTCTGAACGCTGAATAGCATAAAACAAGTTGATGATGTCAGCAAGCACAAAACCACTTTACCCAATAAGTTGATCAGCTTTCAAGCAAGGACGAAGTAGCAGTAATGCTACTAACTTACTGTCCAAAACGTGTTTGTAGAAACAAACAGAAAGGTTTTCTTTACCTTATCTATGGAATACTTCTGTTTACTTTCCAAAATGAAAGGAAGTGCCCAGAGTGGCTAAAACATGTTTCATGTTTGGTCCCCTCTAGTATTGTATTCTGCAGTTTCTGGTTTAATGAAAGAAAACAATGTGTGGTCAGGCTCAACAACTCCAGCTTTAAACTTAATCACTTAACAAAATGTTGACCTCTCAAGAGTGATTGCAAGTGTGTTTAGGTCTGCTAAGAGAATAATCTTTCTGTAAGAATGGTAACCAGTTAATTGTCCTTGATGTGACTGTGACAATGACAGTCACAGTGATGGCCATCTTGATTTTTTACTTATGTTCCAGTTCTCTGTTTCAGGTTTCACAGAGTGACCTGCTGCTTGTCTTTTTCTCTGGACCAATGCCACTCCTTTAAGTTTTACCAAAAAAGAAATCTAACATAGTGTAGCTTTGAAGAACCATCTGTTGAAAGGTTCTTTAGGAAACAACCTAAGTGGTTTCTAGGGCCTTGTTCCAAAGAAGCTTCTTTGTGTCCGTTGATTTTAATTTTATAATTGTAGGCTTCAGGAAGTAAGACTTTGATCACAGTCGTGTATAAAGGAATGAAGTCCTTTAATGTCTAAAGAAGCTTTTACTGAGTACAAATAAGGTTGGGAGTCCAATCTGATATCGTGCCATGAAGACACCTCAGAGTCCTGCGGCTTCTCCTCTTACTCTCTCTCTCCTATTTGACCACTAATTCTTTTGAAGTTCATAAAGCCATTTTATTGCTTCAAATGACTACAAGATGTGAACTCCTTTATAATAGAGGTTTAACCCAGGCTTTTGAAGTCATGCACTGTGTCGGTATCCTACTATTTCTTTTTTCACCGTTTTGTTCAGCCTTTATGTCAGACTCATTCGGGCTCTAAGAATGGAGACATGGGAGTAGATGTTAAAAGGGGCTATGTGGCCCAATGCTTGCGGAAAATACTCACACTAATCATTTTTGCCTCTGGAGCCGAATGATGGTCAAAGCTCCTGTACTTAGGTCGAGTTAAAGACAACCTTTGATCTTATGCTGAAGTATGCACAGCAGAAGTGCATTTGTTAGTCATGCTAAGAGGCTACCATTCACCCAGAACATTCCATTAATGAGGCTAAGCTTGCTAGAGGTGCTAGAGGTAATGTAAAACAAATCAGTCACATGAAACATGGAAAAGATTGGATTTTTTGATGCATGTAAAAGTGCAATAGTTCTTATCTTCAGAAATGTAACTTAATTGAAGCGGCAGGTGTTTGGCTCAGTCAATGCTCAGTTGTCATTAACAGGGTAATTGCTTGATGGAAAATGTGCAGATCATATCAATTAATAAAATGTTGACCTCTCAGGAATGGTTTGGGGTTTGTTTAGGTCTCCTAAAGGAATGATCTTTCTGAAAGAATGACTACCAGCCCTTTTGGTTGACTTTTCATTTCTTCAAAAGTTATGATCCAGTCTTCTCCTAACTGGGGCTTGGTTGAAAGGAGGATGCAAAGATCACTCACTAAAGTAGTGAAAGGAAACACATGCATCTACAATGGCAAGAAAATCTACACACAAAGTGAAGCTAAACTTTTTGCACACCACTGCACTGCATGTTACATGACCTGGATAACCAAGGTGTGAAATATGGGGAGCCATAGGGGGTTCAGGACCTCCCAGTTGACCTCTTGGATCCATGAATGTCTCAAAATAAAAAAAATAAAAATTGGGGGATAAAAATAAAAATATAAACCAGTTATATAACTGTAACTATGCCTGGGACACATCTGAAGAACTTTTGTAAATCTGGAAAGAGTAATTTGTACTCATTTCTCAAACAGAGGAAAAATAAGGACATTTCCAGAAGAAGACGCCTTAAACCGAGCCTTTTGTTGTAATTAAACCAACATTAGCACCACTATGGTGAGTGATTCAGGAGCCAATCACTACTGGAATAGCCCTCCAACATGGGAATCCCCAAATACCAGCGGGAATTTGGCACACTATGTATAACAGACTACATCAGTTCAAATGGTTTAGCAGGGTTTGCATGTATTACCTGGCTACATGTTAAGGGTGTCCTGGATATAGTGCAGAGATCAGTAAGATTTCTTAAATGGGCTGACATTTGGTGATTTGCTGCAAAAGTAGTTCTCCGGTTACTTCTGCTGATTCTTTCCTTTATGTGTGGCTCCTTTGGACAGATCTACTGTACATTTCTTGCATCATACTTTCCTCAGCTGGTTTTTTGTTTAACTCTATGTAGGAAAACCTTTTGAGTACACTCCTCCTCCCTCCTCCTCCAACTCAGCCCCTCTGTGATTTTCAGAGGTACTACTCATGATTTTGTCCTGGTGCCAACCTTGAGTAAGTATGCCAACAGGTCATAACCCACCTTGCCCGCCTTCCACAACCACCTCCCCCATCCGCCCCCTCCCCCTGCCCCAACAACTTCTTCCAGTTAAAAAGCTGCGATTCAGTATTCTGCTAATGGCTATGACTATGAATTTTATGACTAGGCTACTGTTCACACTTCACTCTTACAAACTGATCTGTGCCCAGGGCTGCTTAAGTTCACTTACTGTCTTCCTGTTATGAATGGCAAATCTGCTTTTAGGAATACAATAAATTATGAACAGACATGAATGATATGAACCAGATGTCTGCAAAATTAAACAGTGCTTTGTCTCTCAGGATGCAGTGAACATAACTAACATCACTACCAATAAACTAACCAAGCACAAAGCACACATCAGCATTCACATCACACAATTCCCAAAATCTTTCAAGCCCATATGGAGTGAAGAGAGCATGTCCTTCGAGCACTTGACAGTCTGAAATGAAAGGGATTTTCACGCCCGGCTTGGAAATCACAGGTGACATATAAGTAAGGGATAATGTACAATAGGCGAGGCAATAATGCACCCTGACAGGGCGATTAGAATGCAGATGGGTGATAATCACACTGGAGGGAGTTTTTTGCAATAACAGCACGTTCACAGGTTTTATCAGGCCGACACACTCCAAAAGATACCCACGGTCTACTGAGATAACAATATTGTTTTCCACCTTTAGTAAATGGTTCTGTGATGATGACAGAACCATTTGGCAACAGGCCTCGCATTAATTGGTCATTATCAGAACCTCAAGCAATACTGTCTAAAAATTACACTTTCAACATTTCAGTTCATTTCACTTAGTTCAGCTGTATTGCTTCTAGGAACACATGAAATATTACTTTTAAAATTTATATTTTTTGTTAGTTTAATTGGTTTTCTGAAAATCAAATAGTAAGAAAAATGCTATCTGTGCTAACATCCTGTTGTTTATGGTCAAAATCAAGTTTAGGATTAGGTTTAAATGATCTGGTTTTGGGTTAAAGACAAGGTTAGGGTTAAGTTATGATTAGGTTAAGGTTGGATATGACTGAATCTTTAACGTTCAATGAAAAGGTGGCAATTCTAGAGAAATATTGTTAATATTTTAACTTAACAGCTAAACAATTACACCCCTCCCTTTAGTGCTCCTTCAGATGGCAAACAAGAATGAGCTAGCTGACTAAAAGAAAATCTAATCATTTATGCATCAGTCCAAATAATAAACCCATCACAAACACTGTGCAGTCATGATAGAATGTTAAAGTAAACAACGGCACAGCAAATAATTAACATTAACTAGGTTGCAGGTTAACAAACCGTACAGTTGTTGCTGCAAAGGTAACCAGTTGCTCTTACAAACATTAGCACAACATTAATGAAGCAAACCAATACTGACCTGTGGGTTTGTGAAACAACAAAAACAAGGTAATGTTACACACCCCTCAGGCAGGAACAGAGCAACTTCCTCATCTCTTCTTACTCAGTCTTTCAACTCTCAGAAGTCTCTCCACCACTGTGGAGCCAGGGTTGTGTACAAACACCAGTTTTTTTTCCAAATCCGAACACAGAGTGAACAGCTAGCGGACTGTGAGGATATACTTACTAAATTCAACAAGAAGTGTGTTAAATTACCTTTCCTTACCGCACCTTCACCGTTCAGTTAAAGTAAGGTTTGTTTAGATGAATGGTGTTAAAGGCAAGATGAACTAAAATCTAGTGTTACTGTAATTTGAGTTATGTGAATTCATGTACTTAACTCAAAAAGCTGTGCAGCTTGATGCCCACTGATTTTAAATTGCAATGCAATGCACAAGATGAAATAGCAAAACAAGTAATGATATTATGATATAATGAAAATGATGAAAATGATGAAAATGATGAAAATGAAGTTCATTTACAAACAAGTCTCTCTTTTGAAAATAATATTGAAAAAAATATTTTAAAACGCTGACTTTTGTTTAGTCGCTAGTTTTATAGTTTGCTTTGGTTAAGCTCACTTCAAATACTAAATTGCACAAACCTGACCAGTAATTGTACTGCTCTTTAAATGTGCCAAAGTCTTTGTAGAGTATGTGTAAGTTATCTTTGTTTAGAAACTCAGGAAAACAAGTAGTATGACCCTGGTGAGCCCAAATATTTACATATATATATATATATAAAGTTATATTTAAATATAACTTTACTGCTTTTTTTGTAAAGTTTGTAAAGTTATATAAAGTTATATAAAGATCTGTACTAGTTTTGCCAACCAAAGTTATTTCCACATTGTATTTCACACTCAATGTGTAACCCTATTTGTTTTTGGTTATATAGGTGTTTGCTCCACCCTCATTCAGAATTGGAAGTTGGAATGATACATGTTTAGTTTAGGGAATGTAGCTTGGTTCACTAAACAGTGCAAGCATTCAGGATGATGACAGCCTTGGTGGCCTAACTGTAATGTACTTTCTCTGTGTGTTCAGTTGCAGTCTGTTCTGATCTCCCATCACAGTGTGGCCATCCAACACTGATTGGTCTCTCAAGGCTCAATTATAAACAGACAGCTAGCCCCAGGGCAGCACATAGACTCACCTTGGCAGCAGAAAAAAACGCTGTGGGTCAGCATTGTTCTGTGCGCACGTATGGGTGTCGTCCCCCTGGCTATCAAAGTCAAAGGGCGAAAAAGTCAGCATCCTCTCCCCTTGTGCTTGGGTCAGTTATCAGAGGGTGTGGACAGCAAGCTGCAATCTAATGCCACACCTGGTACAGACTACATAGTGTTTAAAGGTGTATTATATGAGAGCACTATTACTGCTGCAATATATTATTATTCCACTAAAATGTAATATTACATACTAATGTACAGCTCTTTGGTTAATAGCTGTGCTGGAACACTAGTATATTTGTCATGTAGTGTCATCTGCCTCTACAACTACAACTAACAAGTATGGAGTTATGTTCCGAGGCAGCTGGAAGCTTGATGAGGTTGCTGATTTAAAGAAAGTGCACAACAAATCATGCCATTAGAACCTTAAAGCAAACAGTTGGGCACTTAACTGAAGGCTAGTAAGAGTGGTGAGCTAATTGGAAGCATGCTAATTGTCTCTCACTTCATTGCACATGGTGCTAAAAACTGAATATGGTCCATAAAGCTGGAGAGATTGAATGGGCTGATTGGCTGCATTTCATATTTTCATGGCTTTTTCATTTTATCTATTCGGGTTTTATCACTTTTTTCCTTGTTCTATTTCTTCTTCTTCTTCTTCTGTCTTCTTTATTATCTTCTTCCTCCTCTCCTTTTTATTCTTCTTCACCTTTTTTCTGTACCACTGTCTGTTTTTATGAGTTTCTGTTCTCACAACAGGCTGTCTGGTAGTGCTTTACCTTAACACCAAAAATCCTCTGTTCTATTTTCTACTTTCTTGAGAAGGGTGAACTTACAATTGTCCTTACAATGTTTCAGTAAGTTGCCATCGTTTTTGAGCATTATTGAGCATTACTGCCATACTTGAGCATAATTGTTGAATAATAATTTTTCATACTGGTGGCAGCTCAAAGTGCTCTACAGACAGGTGGAATTGGAAATTAGAGTTGACCTTTATTTAATCTCTTACAATTACTGTTGTGTAGCTGCAATACAAGGTAAAAATAAATAGTGTACTTGCTGCACTAAGACATCATCACAGTTTAATAAAGGCCTAATAAACATAATAACCTAAAGAAGCCTCTCCACGTTTTGCATATTTTATGGATGTTTGTGGAATCTGCTGATTTAAAATCACAGACTGTGACTGTTATAAATAGATAAACATTCTATAAGGTATGGTTGGTGTAGCTCAGCGGATAACACCACCACTCACCTTGGAACCAGTACCACATGTGGGGGACTGGGGTTCGAATCCTGGTCTGAGTGGCTATGCTGTTCTACACCAATAAGAGACCTTGGGCAAGACTCCTAACACTACACTGGCCTACCTGTAATATGAATACCCTTGTAAGTCGCTCTGGATAAGAGTGTCAGCTAAATGCCATAAATGTTAATGTACAGATACAGAAGGGTCATGTAGAGCTTCTATTAAAAAAATACAGGTAGTCAGTCCAGTTCTTTTCAGACAGGAGTTGACTTCCCTTAATTCTCAATTGCTTGTAGCATATTATTAGTAGCACAATACAACTTTTGATTTGATTGGCAACGTACATTGCTTCATGTGACCTAAACCAAGTACCTGGGCATGCTGATTTTAGCTAGCAGTGTTACAAATGGTTTAAATAATAACTGTTACATTTCTGTCAAAACTGTGTCATATGCTAACCTGTATTATTTGTGTTGCTGTACATTGTTTTGTGCGTGTTTTGATGATTCCGGCCTAAGAGTTTGCCATCATATCTATTATGATATCAGTTGAGATTGACTTTCCCCCAAGTCTCAGAGGCTTGCTGGACTGGCTACTTAAACAAGGGGAAACAGCAGGTATGTGGGTGCCTGGGCTGCTTGCACACAGCTTATCCACTTATAAATGAAGACCTTTTGCAGGCTATATGCAGTTTTTCCCTGGGAAAAAGTGCACCTCACATTAGTTAAACCATTGCTGAATCTTTGAAGGTATATTTACACTGTTTGGACTCATTTCAATTGATGAATGAAAAATGCACTTGCATAGTACATTAGTGACAGTGAATGCAAGCTTTGCACATTGAATCTTATCATATTGTGGCATCTTGGCAAAGAAGACAATGCGGGAAACAACGTTTAAGTGAATGCAGTTTTATTGTAAATGGCTCTGCGCATCTATGCATGGCCGTGCTGCCTGCATGTCGATGGCTGAGTGAGTCCAGGGACAATACTGTAAACCTTATTGCACTACTGCACTAGTCTGTGTCCTCAAATAAGTTATGGCCATACAATATATCAAAATAGATATGATTTCAGAAACAACTGAGTAGTTTGATAATCTTGTCGTTCACATAGACTTAAATGAACAACTGCATTTGTCTTTGGCTGTGTCCAAAGATGATTTAAGATGAGAGAGGAACCAATTAGCTGGTACTATATGGAGCCAATCCACTAAATGCACTCTGAGCTCTGATATCTGCCTCCCTAAATGACTAATTGTTCTGAAAAGCATTTCTGACAGCATCTGAGCTGTGTAATTCATTTTATGAAGTAGCTGCATATGAAAGGGCCACTGTATAGTGTGGAAAAGAAATGAAAGTCCCCATCCAGTAGGTGATTTATCTCTTCTCATAGCATAGAGAGTGAAGATGAGGTGTTGTGTATTTCATGTGGTGGAAACTGTGAGGCATGCGGTATTATATTGGTTACACACTGTCAGTCTTCTCCTCAAGGTTAACAACCCACAGTAAAACAATCTCTAAAGATTGGAAACATTTTATGGAACGCTGTAGGAACTTCATAGGAACTATATACCTAATTAAATACACTATATATCACTTCAGACTGACAGCGGGCTCAGCGTTACAACACACATGAAGGTGACAAAGCTCACTTCAACATATGCTGACACTGTTGAATTTTGTTTCATTATCTTTTCATTAATTAACTCAGCGTATTAAAGCTACATCTCTTTACACCTCTAAAAAAGGATGAGGAAGCATGAGTGATAGAGATGTGAAGATTGCTAGCTATTAATCCCTTACGATGAATGTCAAAGCAACTGTTTAGAAGCATTGATTTCAGAAGCACAGGACTGTGGAAATACCCTCCTGTGCAGCTGTTCAGCCGTAACAGAATGTCTTTGTGGTTCTGTCTCAGCAGGCTGGAGCTCACACAAGAGCATTTAAAAACCCAGTGGGGCATCTGTACTCCCAGAGCCACAGATGCAGAAATTCCCTCCACCCTGGTGCCTGAACAATTTTCTTTAGCGTTATGAAAAGCAATACTGACCCAAAATCTTTACAGACGATTTCAGGTATACACAACCCTGGGCATTTATTCTGGCATCTGAAACTGTGAAATTTAAGCTTTTTAATTTGATTTATTTGCTTAGCAAATTAATATTAATACAACAAATTTCAATAATAATATTACAAAAAGTAGTGATTTTATGCAGTGTGTTTGTTTAACCATTTCCAAACCTCCCTAAAGCGTTGCTTCTAGAAATATCCCTTTTTAATGTATATTAATACTGAATTAATACACATCATTACATATTCAATATGTATCAAAGTTACTTAATACACTTTATGTTTCTGCTTGGTTGCATAATATGCTGTTTAGAGGTTGAGCAGTGGTTGCCACTAGACACTTTAATTTCACAGCAATAGCGCTTACACACACTTCTGGCAAAGGTGGCAAACTTTAAAGTCATTGAGTGCTTCACCTCAAACCCTTCTACTGCAAGGTACAGTGGGCGTAGGTTTCTCAAGTCTTATTTTTTTCCAGTTTTCTGTGTCCTACAGGTTATAAACCTTCAGCCACTGAATAACTTTAACTGGGACAGTGTCCAGACACTCTCTTCAGTACCCTTGGGATCTGTGGTCTGCTCACTGTCTTGTCGATTGTTATTGGAGTGTACTTTCTCTTAATGGTGTCAAGGACCAAACAGAACAGTGCTACCTCCTGGTGCATCTCAGGTTACTGCACTTGCTTACAAAACTAGCTGATGGTAGAGAGATGGTGAGAGTCAAATGTTCTTCCCTTGTGAACGTATCATATTTAAAGCTGAATAGATATGACCATAGGCTCTCTTATCACATGTGATTCTCTGCTGGAATTCAAGATTTGTCCTTGATGACATATTAGTTTGACTACAGACTGAGGCAGCTATACTGATCTTGAATCTTAATCTTAAAGAACATATATTTACCATCTGCTTGTCTGATAAACAACATTGGTTTTGGTTTCCTTCCTTTTTCCTACAATATCATTTTTAAATAATATGAGACACAACATTCTGGCAGATATCTTATACACTTAAGCATTCAGAAAAAGATGGCACTGTTCAGAGCTTTTCCTAGCTTGTTGTTCAGATTAGAAATAGAAACCTTGTTGAAACAGCAGACATGATACATGAAACTAAAAAAAAGTTCTATTAGACTTGTATTGGACTTTTATTGGACTCATTTTTTAAAGCCAAAAAAGTAATGAAAATAAGTATAAACGGTGCAGGTTTCAACATAAATTTGGAAAAGATAAAACTGCATGTTTTTAAACATCAGCAATATGTGTTGTTAACTGCTTACAGAGAAGACATATGAGAAGCCATTGTTCACCTGGAAAACTTGTCATTGATGCTGAAAATGTCATAAACAAATTTTTATGTGTTACAATCCAATGAATATCTCCTGGGGGGGGCGCTATGGAGCTGGCAAGGGAGTAGGACGCCAAGAATGTGGCTCCTGCCTTACTTCGTTTTTATCTCTGTTTTACAGCGCATTATTTTAATAAGTACGGTATAAGTTGTACTTCGTTGCATGTAAGAACACCTCGAAGCCAGTTGTCGCCGTAAATGTTACACCTATGGCTGCCAGTCTCCGTAAATACAAGTATAACGGGACCGCAAGTAGCAGGCCTAAAACGCTAGCATCGCAAAGTGCTGCGGACCGCGGGGAAACACCACCTAGCCCGCAGCCGGAGCCAGCAATGGACACCGCGGCCCTGAGAGCGGACGTTCTTTCCTTGCTGAAAACGGACATTTCTGCCATTATCAAGTCAGAGCTAAAGAGTGTACTCGCTGAAGAATTCAGCTCTCTGAAAAGTGAGCTGAAAGAAGTTAAGGCTGAAATTCTAAACAACACAGCGGCTATTCGCACTGAAATGGACGCCATGAAACACACCATCAGTGACATGGAGGAGGGCCTGTCTTCATGGTCCAGTGAGGTAACTGAGCTGCGGACTACAGTGGCGGAACTCAAAACCGAGATGGCTGATCTGAAGGAGAAGTGCGAGGACTTGGAAGGGAGAATGCGGAGATGCAATATCCGTATCGTGGGGATCGCGGAAGAGCCCGGCTCGTGCTCTACTACGGCAGTCTCCAATCTGCTGAAAGAGGTGTTGCATCTGGAAAAAGACATTCTTGTTGACCGCTCGCACAGGGGTCTAACTCCGAGAAAGCCGAATGGAAAACCACGGGTTGTCATCGCCAAGCTCCATTACTACCAGGACTGTGTTGATGTACTGCGCCGAGCACGTGAGAGCGGGCCGCTTCGCTACAAGGGAGAACCGATAGCCATCTTTCCAGACTACACCACAAAGGTCGCTAAGGCCCGCGCGGCGTTCAACGACGTTCGGAACCTCCTTCGCGGCCGTCACGATGTTCGTTATGGCATAATATTCCCGGCTCGGCTCCGCATTTCATTCAATGGGGACGTGAAAGAATTCCTGGAGCCTGAAAAGGCGATGACCTATGTGAAAGGCATCACTGCAACTTGACTCATTTTGTTCTGAATGTCTCAGTTCATGCGTTCTTTATGACAGTCAGGGATGATCGTATGGACATTCAGGTAGTACAAATCTCTATGCCTATGGTGTAGCCCTTATATGTTTCACTGATGTCAACAAATGCTAATAGGTGACGATGCGCCTTTTTACCTCTCACGCTTTTGATTGTAGAGGGTTTGGCAGGAGCCAACATGCTGGTCACTGAGTCGTTCCCCACTACTAACACGTCATGTGTGAACTTCATTTTGAGGGGTGTTACAGTCACCGTGTTCTATTGGGTGACAGTGTTGGGGGCCTATCAGACCTGTGTTTGCAACTGCTTATTTTGTTAATTCATTATTTCTTTTTTTTTTCCATGTGTTTTCAACTACATAATTTGGTTTATTGGGTCAGAACTGTGATGCTATTTTTTATTATGCCCAATGGGAGATACAAATAGCTTAGGAAGATCTAAAGGCTGCTTGGTTAACTTTATAAGTTGGAATGTGAAATCTCTAAACCATCCAGTGAAACGTAAGAAAGTGCTCAGACATCTTAAATATCTCAAAGCCGATATTGCTTTCCTTCAAGAGACTCATCTTCGTACTGTTGACCAGGGCAGGTTGTGGGGAGGTTGGATAGGGGAAGCCTTTCATTCTAATTTTGGTTCTAAGGCGAGAGGGGTGGCTATATTGATCAATAAGAATATACCATTTGTAGCGTCAAGCGTAGAATCTGACCCCGCAGGGCGTTACGTCGTTGTAGTAGGTCAGATGTATGGATTCCCAGTTATTTTAGCCAATATCTATGCCCCAAATTTTGATGACAATACATTTTTCGTTAATTTTTTTTCCCGACTACCAAATGTGGACACACACCATCTCATACTAGGGGGGGATTTAAATTGTGTACTCTCTCCAAACTTAGATCGTAGTTCCTCTGTTGTAACATATAGGTCAAAATCAGCTCAAGCGGTGAAACTCTTTCTTAATACATATGGTGTAGCAGATATATGGCGTTTCCGCAATCCTAATTCTAGAGCGTACTCCTTCTTTTCCCCAGTTCATAAGATGTTTTCGCGAATAGATTATTTTCTTATTGACAAAAAGCTTATCCCTGCGGTGAGAGACTGTGAATATCAGTCAATAGTCATTTCAGATCATAGCCCCCTCTCAATGAGTATTCATATCCCGGATTCAGTACCCAGCTATCGTCCATGGAGATTTAATTCTCTGTTGCTCTCTGAGGAACATTTTGTAAACTTCATTAAATCTGAAATAGCATTTTTTATTACTCATAATCAAACTCCAGGAATTTCAAACTCCACAGTGTGGGAATCATTAAAAGCATATTTAAGAGGCCAAATTATTTCATACTCTGCAATGCGTAGGAAAAGGGACACTGATCGTATTAAGCAGCTGACAGATGATATTTTAAAATTAGATACAGAATATAGTCACTCGCCTTCAGACGAGGTACTTAAACAACGCTTGATTTTGAAAACAGAATTTGATCTTCTCATAACGCGTGAAGTGGAGAATTTAATTTTAAAATCTAGGCATAGCTCATATGAGCATGGGGAGAAGGCGGGGAAAATTTTAGCACATCAATTACGACAGAGAACAGCGAGTCAGTATATTCCTGAAATATATGATGAACAAGGGTCAAAACACAGCGATCATTTAGAAATAAATTCATGTTTTTATCATTATTATTCCTCCCTTTATAAATCGGAACCATCTGAGGATGTTGTCTTAGATAATTTCTTTCAGAAGTTAAAGATTCCCAAAATAGACTCAGAATTAGCGGAGATATTAGAGGAAGATATTTCGGTTGAAGAAATTATAGAATCGATTAGGAGTATGCAAAGCAGTAGATCCCCTGGGCCAGATGGCTATCCCTCCGAATTTTTTAAAGCATTTTCAGAACAACTTGCTCCACTTCTTCTCTCTGTATTTCAGGAATCGCTTGCCTCTCAGTCCCTCCCCCCTACTTTGCGTGAAGCAACCATTTCGCTTATATTAAAGAAGGACAAAAATCCTCTTCAATGCAGTTCATATCGTCCAGTGTCACTCTTGAATACAGACGTAAAGATTCTTGCAAAGCTTTTAGCCCTCCGTCTTGAACAGCCTTTATCTTCCATTATTTCTACAGACCAGACAGGTTTTATGAAGAATAGGTATTCATTTTTTAACGTGAGGCGTCTTATGAATATTCTTTATGACCCCGCTCCATCCGTCACCCCAGAGATTTTACTATCTCTCGATGCCGAAAAAGCTTTCGACAGGGTGGAGTGGGGTTATCTTTTTTGTGCGCTTGAGAAGTTCGGTTTCGGACCAAAATATATATCCTATATTAAGACATTATATTCTTCTCCCACGGCTGCGGTACGCACGAATAACAATTTGTCTGCTCACTTTCACTTACAGCGAGGCACGCGACAAGGGTGCCCAATGTCCCCTTTATTGTTCAATATAGCTATCGAACCATTAGCATTAGCCTTACGTCAGGATACTCTTATAAAAGGTATTTATCGCGGGGGCCAGGAACATAAATTATCGCTTTATGCTGACGATCTATTACTTTATATCTCTGATCCTATGTCGAGCCTTCCTAAATTGTTAGAACTATTTGGAGAATTTGGGAAAATATCGGGCTATAAGATAAATCCTTCTAAGAGTGAATTGATGCCAGTTAATGACACTGCCAAGACTATTCACTATGGTCTAACTCCTTTCAAAATTAGTAAAGAGAAGTTTAGGTACTTGGGCATATGGATTACGCACGACTACAAAGATCTTTATAAATTAAATTTTCTTCCTCTGATGTCCCACTTAAAACAGGATTTCAAGCGTTGGGATTTGTTACCTCTCTCTTTATGCGGAAGGATTAATACAGTTAAGATGAATGTGCTACCGAGATTTTTATATCTATTTCAGAACATTCCTATTTTCCTAACCAGTTCTGTCTTTAGATCATTAGATACACTTGTTTCAGACTTCATATGGAATAAAAAAACTCCACGTATACAGAAGTCTATATTGCAAAAGCCTCGATCCCAGGGTGGTATGGCGCTCCCGAATCTTCGTTTTTATTACTGGGCAGCTAATATTAGAAATTTGCTGTACTGGGTGGAGAGCATAGAGGAGTCGCATACCCCTAAGTGGGTAATTTTAGAAAACTCATCCTGTGACCCCACCTCTTTGTCAGCATTATTATGTTCCAAACTACCATGGGAGAAGCCTATTTCATATTACAGCAAGAACCCCATTGTTATACAATCAATCAAAATTTGGAACCAGTTTAAACGAGCTTTTGCTCTTTTTGGGGCTTCAGTTCATACGCCAATACTAAAAAATCACATGTTCACCCCCTCAATATCAGATGGAGTATTTAATATTTGGTCCAGGAGTGGAATTTCATCAATACAGGATCTATATATAGATAAACACTTTGCATCCTTTGAACAGCTGGTGAATAAATTTAATATCTCTAGGGCAGATTTTTTCAGATACTTACAGCTGCGAAGTTTTACAGCATCACTCTTTGATTGCTTTCCCTTGAAACCTCCTATTTCCCTACTAGATCTCATTTTAAAACTTGGGATAGACTCTAGACAGGTTATAGGCAGAATATATGAGCTCCTCCTTTCACATAATCCGATAATTTTAAATGATCTCAAAAGCAGGTGGGAGGAGGATCTGAATGACCAAATCCCAGAGGAAATGTGGCACAGAATTATTAGAAGAATACACTCATCCTCTATTTGTCAACGACATTCTGTAATGCAGTTTAAGGTAGTACATCAGCTTCACTGGAGTAAAGTAAAACTGGCTAAGTTTAAACCAAGTCTGGATCCAACATGTGATAGGTGTAGACAAGATCCTGCAAATTTGATACACATGTTCTGGACATGTCCAAAACTATATCAATTTTGGCGGTCTATTTTTGACACTCTCTCGAGAATTTTTGAACACCCAGTTGACTGCTCTCCTTGTGCTGCATTATTTGGTGTCTTACCATTAGATTCTTACCTAAGTACATATAAAGGCAATATGTTAGCTTTCTGCACTTTATTAGCCAGGCGATTAATACTGTTCAGGTGGAAAGATCCTCATCCCCCTACTTATTCTCAATGGATCAAAGAGGTTACGCAATATCTCAAGCTTGAGAAGATAAGATACTCTCTTCAAGGGTCTGTACAGAGATTTTATGCAATCTGGCAGCCCTTCTTAACTTTCCTGGAAAATATGGAGGCTGAAGATCTGACCCTATAATAGGTATTTATTTTGAAACACTAATTGTTTTAGTTTTTAATACTGTACAATGTACAAGATTTTGTTGCAGGTCTGAGGGCTGGGTGGGGGTGGGGGGAAATGTGGAGTGGGACTGTTTGTATTTTGTCTATTGTAAAACTTTAATAAAAAGACTTTGATCAATGAATATCTCCTCATAAGCCAATAGCTATGCATTCTGTGTGTGCACAGTGCCCTGGCTCTGCAAATAGGAATTAAACAAAGTGGCTTGGCTCCAGACACAAAACACTCCTCCAGTCTATTAGACTATCATGGGGACTTTGTGCCTATGCACAGGACATGAGGAAATTAAGAGACCCTGTGTTCAACTGGGAAACAGGAGCTTTCAAAAAAGTACCTGGGGAGACTAGAGTATACTGCATCTACTGCACCATTTACAGTGGAACATGAAAACCTGAACATGAAGTTGGTAAAAAGAAAGCAGACTTAGGCTAAATCAAAACTTAAAAGGCATTAAATGGGTTAAGATTTCTTGCTGTTTCACAGAACCAATATGTCAGTATCCTTTGTTCCCTTTGCTAATGTCTGTGATAGCAACTGGTTAGCTTTGCAGCAAAATTGTAGTGACAGTAAGCTAACCCACAACCTAGCCTAGTTACATTACTTGCTGTGTTGCTGTTCGCTCTTATTATATATTACGGTGTTGTCCGTTATTACCGTGGTGACCGTACAATGGACAAAGTATATTTTATGACCACAAAGATCTACTGAATTTAGGTGATGTTGCATCTGAAAGAATACCGAACCTTCAAATATAAAAAATCTCTCTTAAGAATCATTCTAAGTCCTCTGAAAGCCCTACATACATTACTGCCTTTGGAAACATGCCTAACCAGTTTCAGTCTGTAGTAATAAAACAGCAGCAGCTCTGTGACAGGTCTCTAACTGAAGGAGTCAATGCTACGAGGTAAATTACACGTTGGCGTGTCTAATTCAAGCCTAAAATCACAGAACGTGTGTTACAAGCTTTACACGTGTTAGCATTCTATTAAACCCTATAGTGGTATTAGAAGAGATTAGCATTTTCAGAAAGGTTTCTTTTTTTTTTTTTTGAGTTGTAACACGGTCAGAACCGAAGGCCTAACTTTATTAGTCGTGGTTCACCTCTGATCTGTGCATGCAATATTGGCAACTTTTGTCATAGCAAATATAAGAAAGGTTGTTGCAGCAGAACTCAGTATGGAGCAGGTGATGGATCTTGGTGGCTGAAGTTAATGAGTGGCATTTGGGTGAGGACAGAACCCTTCTCAGCCCCCACTTTGTGAGATTGCTGGGCTAATGGCTCAGAGAGGAGGCACTGTGCCTTGGACAGACTCGAGCTCCATTAGGCTGATTGCTGGCCCAGCATTTATGCTGGCAAACACTCCACTTTGCCTTCTCAGTCAGGAAAACTGAAAATTTACCTCACTCTTCGTACTAGTACTCAGATGTAAGGCCATTTGTAGAAATAGGCTTATTTTTTCTCAGGTTTATCTTTTGGATTCATTCTTTGCACAATACCACTTAACAAAGGTCATTCTACACAGCACTTTTCTTCCTCTGTTAAGAGGAACTGCTTACCAGTGACTCTGGCCTCATGACCATTCAGGATCTTATCTTTAGTGGTCAAATCTCAGGCCATCAAAATAAGCCTACCCAGAACAAGGGCCAAATCGCACAATGCATTATAGCAGAAACTCCACTTTGTATCGATTCTCTGAGTCCCCTGACAAGGTGACTTACATTGAATTGTTTGTTATTGTATTAATCTGTACAACAAGAACCTCTCCTAAGACCAGCTGGGATAAATCTGAAATTTGTCTTTAAGTTAGGTCAGCATGGTATCATCTTGTAGTGAACGCCAAGCCATAAAACTCCTTATATGTTTCTCTAGAGAGGTGAAATGAAATGATGGAATGCAAGCAAGAATTTATCATTGGGCTCCATGTTCTTTAAATCTGTGTCCATGTATTGGTGAAACAGAGAAAGGCAAGCACAGAGGACCTGCCAGGCTCAGTTGTGGTTGATAGGTATTGCTTATGCAAATAGGCAAATGTGACAGTTTGTTTGTGACTGGTGATTGTACCCTGCTGAGAAAGCACTAACACTGGTCCCTATCACATCATAAACGTAATGAATTCAGTTTTCACGAGGCTGCTCATTAAGGCAATTAAAGACAGGAAAGTCTGATGAAAGAAAGATAAGACTCTCACCCAGTAGCTTTGATGGTTGAGGTCAAGGTTTGAGAGTTATTCCAGCGGAGAGCCAAAAGCCTCAGGAAATCTATGACCGTGCCTGCTCCAGCACCAGTGGCAGCTTATTATGTGTTTGTCTTATCAAATAAAAACAAAGTACCAGATTATTCTGTCATTTAAGAGTCTTGATCACAGAGTACGTTGTTTTACCAAGCTCTCTGTGTCTCTGAGTGAGAAATGTGTCAGAAGTTGCTCAGCCTGCCACTAAACCTGTGCCCACCATCTCTAAAACCTACCCAGACTGCTATAACAGAGCGTAAGCAGACATAGCTTTACCTAGTTTCTAAACCTAAAAGACAAGGCTGTGAATTACCAACAAACAATCACTAATATGTGGCTAAAGTAGCTAGTTTGGTTGGCCTTTTTCTTTCAGTGCCATATTTAGCTGATGATTAAATTAATTTGTTGGAATCCATAGGTTGAGAAACAGATGAATGGATTATAATAGGGATCCACTGCAGTGTTTTGTCAAAAAGAACAACCTGTTCCTGATTAAATCCACTCTCTGTGCTTACCGCCCCCGCTGTGAGGAGAGTGGTGGATTAACCTATCAAAATTATACATAAAACACAGAAATGATGTGAATACAAAATACTGCTTCAGAATAAAATAGAAAATGATGACAGCCTCTGATAGCCTAATCACTACTAGCTAGTTTGAGTAACATTGTAAAAAAATTAGATATAATAAGGAATGCACAGTAAGCGCTACCCTTATTGGACCTTTAGTCTATCACTTTAGTAAATGATATCACTTAGAGCTTTAAGTGACTTTATCTATCTTGTCTAGCATCATCTCATCACATAATCCATACGAATGCCTACTAGCAAGTTTGGCACACCCTCACACAATGCACAGAAAGTAAAAACCACCACTCTGAAATGCCCTGCTTCAGCCTAGCTTGGAAAAGTGGAACAGGTCCTCCAACTTGTTCTGCCTGGCTCTTAGGAACAGTCTCTGGCTCAAACTGATCCAGCAGACCTAGGCTGTTGGCCAGTCAGAGCAGAATGTGTAAGCTGACCAATTCACAGCACAATGGGCTCATCAGGAAGGGAGGTGTGAGAACACGGGAACTCTAACTGAGAGTTTCAGACAGAGGGCGAATACACATATGCAGTACAAAATATAATGTTATGGGAAAACTGAAGCCTGTATATCTATTTTAGTAGACCCCAAATTAATTAAACTAATTACAGAAAATAAGCATAATCAGCCTTTTACGAGCGTTCTCCCTGTTCTGATCCGGGATTTCACCTATCCTGCAGTACAGGAACAGATTCCCACATGTAGTTGACTCACTACTTAATAACATTTGGATGGCCTAAATCTGTAGACCATTGGTTCTAGATGTGTATCTTTTAGGCTGAGAGAAGCGTATAAGTGTGGCAGTGTTACGTATTGTGTTTCAGCCAGGTTGTTGGAGTTGTTATGCAGAGGCTCATTTGGGGTGTTAAAGTCTACATGCATCACAGATCTTGTATGAATAAAGCAGTGTTTCTGCAACTATGGGCAATTTTGGATGGTCAAATATATATAAAGTAAAATAGCAATACTGTGACATTCTGTCTGTTCTACAACTGAATAGTGGTAAACACCGTTATAAATGAGGTGGTAGAAATATGCAGAGAATTTTGCAGATCTTTATTTCACTCTTGTATGAATATAGACAAACCTAGATTAGACTTGTGTGGTGTTGTCCATTGGTTGTGATGTTTCAGATCAGTCGGATCAGCACAATTATGTTTAGTGGAGAGCATGGCATGTGCTAGCCTTGGCTCAGGGTTTTTCTTTAATCATTCTGTAGGCCAAGGTAAGGTATCTCAGCAGTTTTTTAATCCATCCTCACAGAGAGCCAACATGTTACGCTGTATGCCTTTTCATGAGTACATTCCCTGTCTTCACTTGCATTTTATAACTCTGGTTTAATAATGTGTGTCCTCTTCAATAAGTAAGGGTCCCTGCCCCTGCGTCATGTCCTACACGAGCTTAAGAAATGCTTATCACACTTTCAAGGGCAGTTTCATCATTTTTTGAGATTCCACTTTGTTCTTAATCATTTAAGTACAGGTAGGCTAAGGTTTTCATGGAAAATCCATCTCCATTCTTGTCCAGGAAACTTGAAAATCATTAATGAATTATAACGAGCGTGTCACCAAAGGCATAAATCTGCATGAGGCCGCTGTAATTCCGTCTGTCCTTTTTAAGAGGCTGAAGGATGGCATGAGAGAGTGGCCTTGGGTGCTTAGCGTTACGCTAACTTAAGCCCTGATTCACAGTCATCCCCTTCACTGGCCCTGACAAACCTTAAGCGGAGTCCTTTGAGAATCAGCTATTCAGTGAAAGTAGTGGTCTGGCTCTGTTTCAACGCACGGGGAATGCCCTTATAATGTCCACCTTGGCTATAATGGCTTTTAACATTGTGATTTCTTCTAATTAAATTTGTCAGCATAAACAGCGCAGTTTACAAAGTACATCTTTAGTGGAGTTTATTTCTCTGAATAAAGGCAGACGGGAGGCAGTTTACTCTAAAGGTATTTTCATCCAAACAAAAACAGTTGCTCCTTTGTGTCTGATTTATCAAACAGTATCTGGGGAGCGCTTTCTGCAGTAATGTGAAAAATGGCTCTATTAGGCACTAATTAAGTCCAGATTTAGGTGATGGAGCCGGGTGGCAGAGTGAAGAATTGCCCTGGCCTTAAAGGCACGCAGGAGGCGTAAAAAAATAATGCTGTCAGGAATTGAGGCGTGTTGATAGGTGACAGGCCAACGTGATGATGGAAGTCCTCCAGCAGGAAAGCATTCAGAGAATAGAGTGGTGTCAAGTAGGAGCTATCAGGAAACAAATGTCAGTATAATTTGTCACCTGAGTGACAAAGTAGAATACTGCAGCTTTCATTGCCAGATTGTGTTGAATGTGAAATCATCACTATCATATCATCTCCTCTCTCGTGCCTACAAGGCTTAAAATAAAGGTGTCAAAATAGGTTATTCAGAGTGATGGCATAGAGCAACCTCTATTGGTTCCTAAAAGAAGCAGGGCATGGTTTGTTAAACAAGCTTTTTTAAATTAAACGCTAGATAATGGAAAACGTTTTATTATCATAAAGTGTTCAAGCCAGAAACCATTCAGGAACCTTTTTTGAAGGTGTCATCCTGGTAAAGTACACACACTGCAGATTTGCAAATCATGTATAACCAATGTATGAGTTCTGTAGCAGGGCTGCATTTAAATCCTTCTCCAGAAACGCATTACATTTGATTTTACTGTACACTATAGAGACAAAGGGCATCCCTAATTTCCATTGTAAAGTGTTCGGGATGTGGGTGTGAGCCTATATGGCATAAAAACATAGCAATGCTAAAATAACTTTGATGAAGCTTGGGGTTATAAGCGGGGGTTACTGACTTGCTAGTTACAGATGCACCCCCTCAAGGCCCTCCCCCAGTATACTGTACAGTGATATGGTCCATCCCTAAAACATACATAAATGCCACATTGAGTGTGCCCAGTATGTAAAAGGCACCGCCGGTTTGGTGCAGAACATCACTGCTGGACTGACTACCATTACAGAGCAGCAGATTAAGGTATTAAGTAAGCCATTCCAAGTTAGAGGATAGGATTATATAAGGGAAAGAATGCAGCGATGACCACTCACATTTAAGCCTTGTTTATGTGTAGATATGGCAATGTGGTTGGTGAAGTTAAATATGGCTGTAAGGCTAAATGTGGTTGAAGCTAAATGGGGTTGGTTAAATAACATACAGGGGATGTTAACTTGATGTGAAGTAGTTATTAATCAGGTTACAGCAGTTGTTAATGCAGAGTAAGAACTGTAGTTACAGCATTTCTTAATCCATATTGATAATTACATTAGGTACTTTGTAGCTTTGCTTTGGGGGGTTTGCTGCATTTTTATGTGCATGTAAATTAGAAGTGAATCAGACATTCCTGGATATGCTGATTGCACAACTGTCGTGTTTTTTTTTTTGGTTTGTAATATCAGTTGCAGACTAAATACGTTTACTACTCTCCTACTCTCTCTGAAAATGTGGCATCAGTGTATTTATATAGCTGCCCAGACCCCTCTTTGTCTGAACCTCCAGAAATCACCCTTCATTTGCTTTCATCAGTGTTGAGGTCTGAACTCGGGTAGTCAGTCCACTGGTCTGAGAACACCAGCAGCAGACCTTTTTGTTTATTTCCTTGTCTTGGTAAGACAGCTGCACAGCCGTTCAGACTGCAAGCACTGATTTGTCTTCTCACAGTGGAAGGATGGACAAGAACACCTGAATTTTTTATTTCAAAAGTATGAGCACAGCTTGATGTTCCTCTCTCTCTTGAAGACATTGCATGGTTCCAAATAATCCTGTTTTCATCTTCTCAGAAATATAATAGCTGTCCCAACTGGAAAAGTGAACAAATAGAGTATGTGTCTGACTTTTTCACAGTCCTGTTTGCATAGACACTGAATGAGGGCAATTGACATTAACTCTCCTGTTACAGTAACAGAAACATGTGTTTATAATTCCATCACATATCATCCTTGCGGTTTAATACAGCAGTTACATTTTTCTATTTCAGATCATTCACATTCACAAAGATTAATAAAGAGAACACAACACCAGCTTACTTACTGGCAGCTTAATTAGCCTGCTGTGTCTGGTTATGGAGGTTGTATTAATAAACTAGGTGGACATATTGCCCAAAACTCTGCATAGATCAGAGAAGCTATGGGCTATTGTAGCTGCGGTTCCATTTTAATTCGTAAGTATATTCAAATACATCATGTGTGTTGTTTCTTTTACACAAATATCAATATGAAGTCATCGACCCAAACCTAGCTGCAGACACTTTTAGGAGCGCTTTATGACTAATCAAGTGATACATGCATATGCACTCAGCACCTTCCGCCCTCGTACATCTCATAAAAGTCTATGGGGGAGAAATATGGATGATGAAGCATGCAACGACCAGCTATTCTCTTCCCGTGACCAACTTGCTGACGAGCAAGTTAACAAAGTTAATGAGGAAGACCAACCTAAAGAACCACATACAATAAAAGCTGATGCTCAGCCTGAGGACATGATGGCAGATCCCATAGATAGACACACGGACAGACAGACAGAGAGACAGACAGATTAATAAATTAATGATAGAATGAATGATAAAATAAGAAATAATAATAAGACAGTGACATATAAATATAAGAAAAATCCTGCCTCAAGCTAAGTAAATAGACAAATGCGAGTTTCTCATTAGCTGGGAGCACTAGGAGCAGCTATGCTGGAGCAATGGAAATAATCATAATCGAAAAACAGATTGAATTTAATTATAAATAAGATAATGTTGCTCTCTGTCCTTCATATCGCTATTTTGCAGCAATGGCTTTTACTAGTGCACCAATCATGGACTGAAATATTTCAGATAGAAGCCAGCGACAGAATCTCATTAACTTTTCAATTATTCTCTTCCTAAATACTGTACTCAATTTGCAAGTTGCAAAATGCAAAACTGTAGATTAAGCTAAACAGTTTTGTTAATGCTTTTTAAAGGCAAAAGTTTTTGAAATCTGAAAGTGCATTTTTTCATTTTTAACCCAGTCCACTCAGTAGTGCAGCTGTGCAACTTTCATTTATAACGCAAGACACTACAGGCAGAGATTTGGCAGCATTAATCTTTTTTCAGATTTTGGATAAAATGCACCTGTCATAGGTCACAACAAAATTTGATCCTCACTCAAACTAGACGTCTTGTTAAGTTTTTTTGTGAAAATAAGTTAATACATACTTTACATAGAGCAAATTATATTTTTACTGCTTAATTGCATAATTCTAATTGCATAATTCTATAAAATCTAGAAATGCCTTAATATTTTACATGTTAAATTTAGCAAATAAACACTATTTGCATGTTAAAATGTTTTAATTAATTTTCATCAAAGCAAAAAAACGTTGTATGAATATATGCTTATTACTGTATAACATTGATCTGAATGTTAAGAAACCCCTTTTAATGTCAGTAAATTGAAGTTTGTGCCATCTCTTCATCCAGTTCAGCATCTCCCTCTCTGCTGGGTTGACGATTTATTTTAGTAGACTCCGCCACTAATGAGGTCTGTAGAATAGTGTCTTTATGCTGGATAACCAGTTAGTGAGGTGTTTCTGTCAGAGAAGCCATCTATCCTGTCTGTGTATATCCAAAATCTTACTGTTACAGGATTTCTATTCTAGACCAGACTTAGAAACGGTACCTGAAGCAGACGGAACTTGACGTTATCATACTAATGGTCAAATGTGCTTTGGTTGTGCTTGAAGGACATCACTTTTTACCCAATTCTTTTAATCTCATGAAACGCTATAGCTGGTTGGCACAAACACTGATTGCGACTTTCACATCGATATCTACAATCAAGATGCTGTTTACCCATCCAAGGTGACCCTGAGTCCATCTTTACACACACTGGGGGCTTGATTATGACAAAGTGGGTCATAGGCGACGCTTTGTTCCAGCTTTGGTGTCCTGGTAATTCCTCCTAATTTACACTTCGAAAGTGTTCGGAAGGAAAGCACAAGACAGCGTTCCAATTTAGCATTTATCTCAGCAGCTGGCACCAGCCTTACTTAGCCTGTTTGGTGGCTGTCCAAGGTTTTATTTACTGTAGCAAATGGAGTGTTTTTGTCCCCTGGAGATTCAAATCTAAAGTGTGTCTGACTTCACACTCTAGCCACCGAATCTTAACCCACACCACTGGCTCTCTGTCTTCATTACTGGCATTAAGAAGCTGGTCTACGATTGATATTCAGAAAATGAGCCTTCCTGTCAGTACTCTGCTGGAAGTATTTATTGCATGTGGCCGTCTGTAAGAGTTTGGTGGAATGAGCTGCCAGCGTAGGCACACCATCATCTGCTCAAGGCATAAGGGCTGGAGGAAGTGGCTATAAATCACCATAGACCTGCGTGTCGTAAATCCTTTGATTTAAAGAAAAAGAAAATAAGATGAGCAGCCAAGGCTGTTTATCAGGCCCAGGCTGTATGTCATATATGACATACCTTTTATATCTCTCATTCTATTTACAGCAACCCATATTCAGTGTCCAGTCCATGCCTCAAATATGCTTTCTGAATTATCATTAAAAAGAGCGGTCAACCACACTATCTGAACATACATAACCCATATTTAGACCAATAATTCAGCTTTCACATTTTCATAAATACATGGTACATTACCAGGAGTTATCATATAAATTGTATTAGTTATTAGGGTTTAGGATTATTAGCTAATTTGCTTGTTTCATTGCATAAGAAGAAACTGTAGATGACTGATGCAGGGGACAGAACTCTGGGAATTTGGGCTAGAGTTCTGGGCATGCTCTGCATTAACCTAGAAGGCTGGAATGCCCTTGATAAACAGAAATAGGACAGAGGAACAGGGAGGTGATAGGATGGTAAGAAAAATTGATGGCATGTTTGAAAGGGAGCTTCAGGCATGGCCCTTCTCCCTAACTTATTTCATAACTCCATGCGATAAGTGCTGAAATGTTTAAAATGTTATAATTTAGTTGCACTATGAGTTACACTCTGTAGTTACACTCTTCAAAGAAACCAAGTAAGCAAACCTGGCTTTTCTACAGTACATCTACGTTACTTGTCACTGTACAGTTTGTGAAAACTTTCTATATTTCTGCATACGTATATGTCCTAAAACACTAGATAGACTGGTCCTAAATATGTCATTTATTTTATAAACAAAAAGATCATATTTTACACATTGTGTGTGACCCCTGCCCCCCTTGTGCAGGAATAACTGCTGGTACACATTTCGGGTAACTGCTGATTGGTCCTGCACATCTGCTTGAAACAATTTTAACACATTCCACTGTAGAGAACAGCTTTACCTCTGGAATGTTGTTGAATTGCCTCACATGAACTGCCCGCCTTTCCACAACACTTCTATTTGATTAATGTCAGGACTTCTTTGGTAAGAACAACTTGTGTGCTTCGGGTTATTGTCTTGCTGAATAACCCATATCTCCACGAGATTCACTTTCCATGCTTGTGTTCTGACATTTGTCCTTTAGAATTTTAATTCATAAATGATTGCTCCATCAACAGTGGAAAGCAGCCCTGGATGCAGCAATGCAGCAAACCACCCCAAACCATGATACTACCACCACCATGTTTAATAAATGATGTGAAGCAGTGTTCTCCTTTCTCCAGACAAAACTCTTCTTATTTAAACCAAAAAGATCTATTTTGGTCTCATCTGTCCACAAAACACTTTTAAAAAGGTTGCCTGTGTGATCATTAGCAAACTGCAAATGTGCAGCAATGTTCTTTTTGGACAGGAGTGGCTTCATCCTTGAAACCATGCCATAGTTGTTCAAAGCTCTTCTGATAGTGGACTCATTAACATTAACATTATACCACTGTGAAAGAGGACTTCCATTGCTAAGAAGTTCCTTTTCAGCCTCAGAATACAACATGTCTTGCTCTTGCAGTGAACTTTGAGTGGCAGACCACTCCTGGTGAAAGTAACAGTGTTCTTGAATGTCCTCCATTTGTACACAATCTGATTGTAGATTTGTCAAGTCCAAACTATTTAGAGATTGATCATTAACAACTCATTAAAAAAAACACAACTCTACTTTTTTTGTGCCATAATACTCTATCACAAACATCAGTTATGAAGATCTGAGTTAGATATGTTCCTGTTATTTAGATACAATGATTCACACCTGATTGTCACCCCACTGATTGAAAGCACATGATTTAAATTTCACTCAATGTTGACTGTCCTAGAGGTGCACACTGTTTTGCCACTCACAGATATCTAATATTGGAACATTTTCCCCAGTAAGTAAAGAATCAAGTACAATATTTTAGTGTCATTTGTTTAATATGATTCTCTTTAGGACTGATGTAAATCGGTTTATAATTTATGCAGAAATATACAACATTTTAAAGGTTCACAAACGTTCAATGTTCACTGACATGAAAAAGAAACCTAATATAATCACATGTTGCTTAGACATCTTGCGGGTCTACATCGGATGGTTGAGGTTGAATTCCTGTGTGTTAGCCATTAACGCAATAAAGATAAGCATGACTACGGTGTGACTGTAGACCCTCGCAATTTGGAAACATCCTGTATTTTCCTGGTTGGCCCCTTTGTACCAGTGTCTGTGTTCTGTCAGTCCAGTTTGATTTCACTACACACTGTACAGCCCAACATCAAAAAATTCAAACTTTAATGGCGTTCAGTGGCGCCAGCATTATGCGTTTCTGGGCAGTGTTCACTTCTGCGTGCACTCAGCATTTCGCCTTTATTACATTAAATTAAAGACATATGGAGACCACAGAGAGCCACCATAGATCACATTGGCCTTTTATACACATTATCTATGTCTTTTATTTGGTTAATAATTTTTGCAATATGATTTGGGTTTTGCTCTTTGAAATTTATTGTATTTACATAGTTGCATGTGAAATTTGAATTCCCCCAGTCAAATTACATGTTTTGTGGACTGTAAGATTATGGGTTCTGAATTGCTTTTCTCTTTTAAAGATATTGGAGTCTTTGGGCAAGCTTTTTAGGCCAACACTTCATTAATCTGTCTTTGTAGTATAATTATATTGTAAGTCTGTCTGCATGAGATCATCTGCCACATGATTTTAAATTTAAAACTATTTTAATGTTAAGTTAAAAATAATTGTCCTGTTCGTCCTGCCAGGGTCCATACCCTGAGACAGCTGTGATTTCAATTTGAGCTAATTGAGGATTTTTAAATAGATGCAGGATGCAGCACTATTGATTAACACATGTTTCATCTCAGGGCAGATCGCAGTCAGGGAGTCAGCTGACAGCATGACGGGCATCAGCCCTCTGCTCTGGAACTTTTTCAAGTTTTTTTTTTAATCAGGCACTGGCGTTGAGCTGAGATGTTAGCTGTCAGATAGTCTTCAGACTAGAGGAAATTCACGTTGATAAAGTCAAACGCAGATCTTCTCTCAGATCCTGGTTTTCTAGTTTATTTATAACTATGCAGAGACCAAGCAGAGATTTATTAATAGTGCTGTATTAACACCTAAATGAGTGTTTTTATTTTATACATGTTTCAGCAGTTATAAACATTCAGAATAGGTTGTTGGTGAAGAAACTTGCTGACTCCAACTTCTTGTGATCAGAATCAGTCGAAATGTTTACAGTAGAAATGTATTAATGATGTTTTCCAAAAACACCTACACATAATGTTAACAATGGTAAAATAGCATTGAGAACTTGGTGTATTTAGTATTACCAGGTCAAGTACTGAAGTTTTGTAATCTCTTGTCAATCATGTTGTTGGTCTTGTTCCTGTTTAGATCATTCAAGTACAGGACAGAGCATTGGCTGAAACTCTTGGCAGGCCATCATTATAAAGACCCCCATTGCCTGCTCTCGGCAATAATCCACGTCCCAGGGATATAGTTTGCCGAACTTGCAAGGTTTCTTCTAGACTGAAATGTAAACAGATGTTCATGCTAACATTGAAAAGGATGAGCTGAACACCACAACGTTGTGCTCATGTTTCCTTTTTATACATTTGGACTATGTATTTGAAAGGTTGCAATATCTTACAAATCGCTCCTTTAACTGTGATTGGATGGTTGAAGTAGACCCACTCACCAGATGATACTTTCCCTTTGTTCTGAAATAAAGCCTAGCTAAACACTGTGACACATTTAAAAGTACAGCATCTAAGTGTTTAGCTTCTGAACCTGAACATTTGACTTTACAGCATTAAGGGTTTTTCCTAGGAATCAGATTAGGGCTAAAGGTAATCTCTCCTGGCTGGAGCACAATGTTCATTACAATTCTCTTTCCTTCTTGTTGTCATGCCACTCCTTCTTTTCTGGAGGCACTGTTGAGTGACTGTCCCTGTTACTTGTAAACAAGTTAACATCTGAAAAATGCTTTAATGAGTTTCTATGACGCAGATCAGATAGTTCAGACAGTGCTGCTGAGAAATGACTGACCTTTATATTGGTGAATGGCTCTTAGGCATGTAATTAGGGCAGCTATAAACTAATGGGTTACCCATACAATGAAATGACTACCAGAGTCTGGTCACTCCCACTCTCTCCCTTATCTTTTAGTATGTGACACTGACTGCAACTCCTCTGTCACTGATTAAAGCGTGTTGAATAGTGAGCATCAAGTGATGGCTCCAATACTGAGCACAAACAGCTATTTAATGGTTATTATTCAGATGTGTGTTCATGAATTCAAGGAACAATTTTGCACCTTTATTTTGAAGAGTGTAGCTATAAGTAAACATCACTATGGAGCTAAACATTTGAAGTGTGAATTTTTCCAATCTGTCTTTGACATTATTGCAGCAAAACACAGAGACACCTTCCCACCACCCCATTAGGCACATCTCCCTGTGTCTACACTCATTGTCCATAAAAAAAATCTACTTACCATACAGGAGCACTTTGTAGTTCTACTATTACAGACTCTGGTCCATCTGATTCTCTGTATACTTTGTTAATCCTTCTCACCTTGTTCTTCAATGGCCAGGACCCCCACCGGACCACCACAGATCAGGCATTATTTGGAAGTTGGGTCATTTTAGCCCTGCAGTGACACTGACATGGTGGTGGTGGTGTGTTAGTGTGAGTTATTCCTGTGTGAGTAGATCAGACACAGCAGTGTTGCTGGGGTTTAAACACCTCAGTGTAACTGCCGTACTGAGAATCATCCACTGACCAAAACTAACCAGCCGACAGTATCCTGTGACTACTGTCCTGTGACCAGCACAAACTGTGAGGTTGTGAGATGAGGTAGGAGTGGACAGTAAGTGGACACAGCACCGCTGTGTCTGATCCACTCACACCAGCATTAACACACCACCACTTCATCAGTGTTACTGGAGTGCTAGGAATGATCCAGCAGTAGTCCTCTGAAGGTCCTGACCACTGAAGAACGGTCCTAAAGGGGCTAAGAAAGCCTGCAGAAATCAGATGGGCTACAGTCTGTAACTGTAGAACTACAAAGAGTTCTGGTAAATGGAGTTGATGAAATGGACAATATGACAGGAAACAAGGAGGTGTACCTAATAAGGTGGCCAGTGAGAGTATCTGTATCCTTCTCTACTCATTACCAAAACATGCCCATATACTAATAAATCAGTGATAAAATAAAAAAGCCCTCTAAATTTCTAGATCAAAGGAATGGATAGTAGGTTTGATTTAGTTCCTGCCTCTTTTCTCTTTCACTGTGTCGTGCTGAATGATCGGAATAAAAGGCCTCATAGCTCATTTGATTGCTAGGGACAGATCTAAAGAAGCTGCTGCCCAGGTTAATAACACTGTTCTTTCCCTTTGGCAAGGTTACAGCTGCCCGGCTGTCTGTTTATTAAATTAGATTCAGTGCGAATCGCTTGAAAAGGCAACTGGGAATATGAAGGGTTTCTGCCCGTGTCACGCTCAACAGTGATGAATGCTAACACACTGCACACACTCCGTATCAGTGCTCAGACTGCTCCTACAGTGAGTGGAAGGAGAGTGTGGACCTCTTTTTCACAAACAACTTACAGAAAAGATCAATATTCTTAATCTGAACACAGGAATATAAACAGGGAGCGCATGTCAGAGAAACATGCTAATAGCTCTGCATCTTATATCAATCATTTCACTGATGGTATTGATTCGCCATGTTTTGGCTGTATGTTGATAAGAAGGATGAGGAACAGAAAACTCATCATGCACTGAACACGCATCCATATACACAGTAGACATAATGTTCACATCACCGACAGATGATTCTGCAATACAGATTTCATACATGATATCTATCTATTCCCATCAGGTTAGGCTTTCTCACAATTACTGGTCTCACTGTACACTGATGTATACTGACTTTTAGATATCATTGTAATATGCTGAGCAACAGGGCTTACTTTAAAAATGTATTACAGATGACTGATTAACTGATGAAAAATGTAATATAACTGGTGACCTTCTTTTACAGTTGGATTAGTGGTCTTTTTAAAGGTGTACATTTAAAAACAGAAGCAAAATAATTAATATACCATAAATTAAACTTAACATAAGGCAACCACACAAATAGAGATTTTTATTATTATTAAAACAGAATGTTAAATTATAGATGATTTAAATATTGAGCCCTAAAGAAACAGTCACTGATTTCATATTTAGTAAAAAGGTTAAATTTAAAAAGTGTAATTTTGAAAATGACTGTAAATTCTCACTTTGAACCAGTCAGTATAAATGGTTTATATACAGGGGTTGGACAATGAAACTGAAACACCTGGTTTTAGACCACAATCATTTATTAGTATGGTGTAGGGCCTCCTTTTGCGGCCAATACAGCGTCATTTGGGCAGCCGTGGTTTTATGTTTTTTGGATACAATCCGGGTTAGCACCCGAACATCCCTTTCAGACAGCTTCCTCTTGCGTCCACAGTTAATCCTGTTGGATGTAGTTGGTCCTTCTTGGTGGTATGCTGACATTACCCTGGATACCGTGGCTCTTGATACATCACAAAAACTTGCTGTCTTGGTCACAGATGCGCCAGCAAGACGTGCACCAACAATGTGTCCTCTTTTGAACTCTGGTATGTCACCCATAATGTTGTGTGCATTGCAGTATTTTGAGCAGAACTGTGCTCTTACCTGCTAACTGAACCTTTACACTCTGCTCTTACTGGTGCAATTAATGAAGATTGGCCACCAGGCTGGTCCAATTTAGCCATGAGACCTCCCACACTAAAATGACAGGTGTTTCAATTTCATTGTCCAACTCCTGTAGGTTATAGTAAAACATTGGCCTTTTGTGCAATACATTACCTTGTATTGATTCTTTTAAATTTATTCTAAAGGATTAAATGGATTTTTAATTAATATATTAAATAATGAAATCCTTGTCAAATGTATGATATGGGCACATCAAAATAATTGAACACTATTTTATGATATATAATCATCTTTGAATAAGTGTAATTTGGGCTCAGTGAATGAGGTCTGGTATTTGGCGGGATATCAAAACATAGCTAAATAAAGGTCTAGTCATTTTGTTCTATTCAGAGAATGGTGCAGGAGAACCGCATATGCTACACACATTTGTTGTGGTTTTTGCCATTACTGATTCAGTTAGTAATCAGTGATGACCTCATCCTCATGCAATCATGCCATGCTTAAAGAAAAAGAGAGTACTCAGAATTCTCAGGAACCTCATGATTGACTTTTATTGATTTTGTCCTTGTGTCTTGTTTTCTTTTTCTTCTTCTTCTTTTTTCTTCTCCTTCTTCTTCATTCCTTTGAATTGCTGCACATGCACTGCACTCTTGTTAATTGAGCCCTGTTCTGCGATCAGGCTGGAGCACCATGCCAAGTTATTTTGACCTCACACTTTCTCTAAATCCACAGGGAAATGTGCACAGATTCTAATTTGATGAAAGTGAGGGCATTTTTGGAGAGCTGAGAGCTTAGTCAACACCTGCTGATGGGCTCTAGATGTGTGCATGAGCACTTAGGAGAAGAGATGCAGTTGATTGGGAAAGAACCCGGTGCAACATGTAAAGTCCAAAGGGGTTTTCACTGAGTAGCAATCTTAATCAAGAAATCAAAATCAGCAGGTCATCAGTGGCCATGCTTAAACCAAATATGTCAAAGAAGCTTCTGAGAAAAATCTCATTGACATTCAAAAAAGCAGGGAAAGATATTCTCTAATTGTTTTTCAAATTGATGGTGAAATGTCCATAAAACTGAGGTCTGTGGGGTCAAGGGGCTTGTTGTCAGGATGATCATTGCACATCCAATATGCATGTACATGCTTAAGTAGGCCCTCTGGCATCCATGCTGGAAACTGAATTGAGATTGCCTGCATATACTAAAGAGATGGATTGAGTGAGTTGAGAGTCTAGTTTAGAATGAAGCACAGCACATTTCAAGAAATTACAAATAGCAGAAATCCATGTCATCTAAATCTTGTTCTGACTGTTGATTGCTACTAGATTGTTGGTCTTGCTCCGCATTTTGCATGCCTTTCTATGAAATACAGTGCTTATGAACAATAGTGAATCATTCTTTCATCAATCACTCTTTGTTCTACAGCATATTACTGAATCCTGAAAGCTTGTACTTGTATTTTAGAACTTCAAAAATACATTCTGATTGCTTTTCATCTGAAACAAGGTTCTAAGGTTCGTTCTAGTATTGTAAATCTGTGCATAGAAGCTAAACATCTCTTGACTGTCTGTACAGAACTGGGAATTGTAACTGCTAATGTCTGTCTGCATCATCTATTGTGCCATAAAGGTCATAGCAATGAGTTGCTCATTGTGTGTCTTGCCTTTTCCTAGATAGGATATGACATCAGACCAAGTAGCTGCATGCTTTTAAGTAGCACAGTCTAATGAGGGACTGATGTAAGCAGTGTGGCAGCTTATCCAATTGATAAGTTACGCTGCTCTCCCCTACCTAATGGCTGGTTTCACTGGTAAATAAAAGAATGAAAGCTGGTCTCCGTTTTACATGTCTACCTCTGTTTTATCTGTCTCTGTACAATGTTTTTCACATGTTGAATAAAACATTCTAAAAAAGGATTTATGTGACATAAGTCATTGTGCATTAAAAAATAACACAAATTATTATTGAAACAAGCAATTGCAAACCCTGTGCTAAGCAGCAGTTAGATCTATCATGATAAGATATAAACAATACAATAACATGGAAACTTTCTGTCTACACAGGACGTCCAGCTTCATTTCCTTGGTCAGTGTTAGCCAGACGGTGGAATATAGAGAGCCAATTTGACTCATAAACGTATGGGGGCTGTGGAGGAGTTCCAGGAATGAGAATAAATAAACATATTCAAGGTGACAACCAGGTGTCATCTCACTGAGTGCAGCAGGCGTGCACGGAATGAATTGTAGAGAGGAACAAATGAGATTGGTGGTGAAAAAAAGGCAGGATCTGTGATTGGATGACAGATGAAGATGGCTCGGTGGTTTCCTGTCTGGCTTTTGGGGTGTGATGGATGGCAAAACCAAGTGTCACCTGGGATTGCCTTTTTCTCCACCAGCACCCCCTCCCCTCCTCTCACTTTCCACTCTTTCATTTTCTCTCACACTCACACTTGGCACTCTCTCTCTCCCTTTCTGCTTTCTTTCTTTTTGTCTCTGTAACACGCAAAACTGAACACGGTCTGGCTGTTTCTATTGCCTCTAGCTTCTTTTCTCACCTTATTGTATTTCACTGAGCTGGTCGGATGAAAATAAAAAGATTATTATCTGAACAATGAGGTGAAAAGATGACCAGGAACAATTCTGTTTTCTTTTGACACCAAATCATATGACCTGAGTCTGAAGCATGAACTCTATCTGGCACTGTTACACATTTCTTCTGTGTTCCTGTCAAAGTTTGAGACTGAGAATTATACAGTGTGTTATTGGCGCACTTCTCAAATGAATGCTAATGACAGTCATTTCAGCTCATCAGAAAAATATTGAGGTGACATGCAAAACTCTGCAATTTAGCTAAATAGGAGTGTGTTCCACTAGCAGATTGATTTATAATTGCAAATCATGTTTAGTTGAGTTGAAAGTTATTGTGTGGCTTTGGGGATTTCTATCTTTTTCACCTATCTTTAAGGTAAAGTTATTACCAACTGCCTATTCTGTTTTATTGGCTGTTACAATAATATTGTTTAAAAATACAGGGGTTGGACAATGAAACTGAAACACCTGGTTTTAGACCACAATCATTTATTAGTATGGTGTAGGGCCTCCTTTTGCGGCCAATACAGCGTCATTTGGGCAGCCGTGGTTTTATGTTTTTTGGATACAATCCGGGTTAGCACCCGAACATCCCTTTCAGACAGCTTCCTCTTGCGTCCACAGTTAATCCTGTTGGATGTGGTTGGTCCTTCTTGGTGGTATGCTGACATTACCCTGGATACCGTGGCTCTTGATACATCACAAAAACTTGCTGTCTTGGTCACAGATACGCCAGCAAGACGTGCACCAACAATTTGTCCTCTTTTGAACTCTGGTATGTCACCCATAATGTTGTGTGCATTGCAATATACTGAGCAGAACTGTGCTCTTACCTGCTAACTGAACCTTCACACTCTGCTCTTACTGGTGCAATGTGCAATTAATGAAGATTGGCCACCAGGCTGGTCCAATTTAGCCATGAAACCTCCCACACTAAAATGACAGGTGTTTCTGTTTCATTGGCCAACCCCTGTAACTTCCTTGTAGTCCTTATAGTCCGTATAGCTCACTTGGTGATGCCCATATGCAGTTATTTCAATTTACAAAAGACTCCTGTCTCTTTGAAAGAGAAGAGACCCACCAATCCCAAACTAAAAGCCAAATTAACATTTTACTGTTAGGAAATGAGACATATATCATTGTGTTTGGTTTGAGCAATATAAACAATGTTCCTTTTCAGTTTGTATCTTTCTTGAGGCCTTTGGCTCTTTTTGTTAAAGGGAGTGCCTTGTAGCTTATGCCTTACAAGCATTCATACTCTCATTGTCAAAAGAATTGTTGTGGGATCCGCCAACAGGAATGAAACCTGGCTGACATTGTGAGACATGTAAATGACTCAAGTTTCATGATTGGCCATGCATGTGACATAAACAAGGACCAGCCTTATCACAGTATCTGACTGAGCCAACAGCCACGATTGCGTGAACATTCAGTGAGCAGTAAAGCCAGCACCATTGGCAGAAGTGTGTATGACACAGGACTACATGCATGGAAATTGTTACAACGGCCCCTAGTAATGTCAGTGTCACCAAACAATGCAGTGGTGTTGTGCCAGACTGTGATGGAGTGACTCAGAATGGCAGCGGGTCATCTTCAGCGAAGAGACCTGCTTTTGTCTTGGTGGTGAACGGTGTGTTGTCACATGTCCAGAAGGTCTGGTGTCACTCCACCTCCACCCCTACTGCAAAATCTGCAGCAACTTTTAAATATTCAAGCTACATGCAGTGGATTATCACATATACCATTATGAACCCTACAACTCCATCACGAGATGTCTGGCATGTTGCAACGGCAAACATGGTAGCCTGACACCATAATGAGAGACACTACTTATAAATAAATATTGCCCATATCAGTCTAAATATTCCATCATTTATTGTTCCTTGCTAACGTTTATCCTCCTGGTAACCTTTACAGTATGCAATCAACCACCTCCTTTTGGGTGCAACTATTCTTTTGATGATGAGAGTATTTTTATCAGTAAACTGCCTATTCATTTATTATATCTCTGAGACGCTCATGTAGACGCCCCTTAAGCCATATTTCACTCAGAATATGTCGCACTTTACAGGAAAAAGTACTATTCTGAGCTTTATATTCCATGTACAGATGTCAGCCAACACTTCTCTCGTCACAAAAATTATATATACACATTTTATTCTTAGAATATTCTTGTAAAATAGTTTATTTTTGAGAATTTGTAGCCAGGACCCACCTGTACATTTAGTTAATATGTACATTAATGCTGTCCTGCTGTACAGTGATTACCTAAGCCTCATCACAAGCATTTCAATGCATGAATGTCCTGACCTGTTGGGCAAATTACAAATTAACTTGAAACCTAAAACTTCGCTGTTCTTACTACACTTCCAGTATTTCTCCCACCACAGATTTAGTTTTGCACAGGGATTTTCAAAATTCCATAAGAACAGAGTAAAAAGTATTTTCCATATTTTTTTTATAATGCATGCTTTGTAAATATTATTGTCCAGGAATTTTATGCTGAATTATTATTATTATTATGTTTGAAGGATACTTGAGAAGCCTAGGATTAATTCAACTACCAAACAAAGAAGTAAAACTAAAAATGAACGTTTTCTCCATAAGATCCCTCTAAAACAATGAACTTCAGTTATATCATTTTAGGACTTAGCAGCAAGCTATATACATCTGTCATAATATAATTTATCCCTTAGATGGGGCAATGAAAATGAATATCTTAAACCAATTATAGGAAAATGAACCTACATGTCAGGAGTTTCCCATACCTGGTATACAAACTGTACTGCAACTGACTGTTTTAAATTAGCTTTCATTGTCTCACAGTTTAGCGGAGAAAAGAACATTCAGTTATAATAAACCCTCCAGCCTTTGTAATGCAGGTACTGTGAGAACTTTGGAAATCATGTTTTGTGGTGAAAATAATAGTTTTATGTAAACGCTAATTTGCAGGATTTCCACCCACAGATTTTTCTACAGACAGTATAAGCAACCTCAATATACGTATCAGTAAATGGCACCCTGTGACAGGCCCATGAAGGATATTTGTTTTCCTCCAGGGCAAGATATTTACTTTTTAAGTAATTATCCAAAGGAAAGAGCGATGCGAACCTTGGTGCGTGAAATGTCAAACTGGCGTGCGCCAAAGTCATCAAACTGTATAAGTGTTATCTTACAGCAACAGCTGTCGCACTTTGGCATATGAGTCGTGTCTTTGTTACTTCGGTCATTAATTACTTAAGAATGTTATGAAAATTGGATGGTTTTGGAATGACTTTAACATTGAAAGGTACAAAGAGTTTCAGAAACTCCAGTCGATAGACATTTACAAGGGCAACTATGGCTTCACCTCTGCAGTGGTAAGGCAACCCTTTATTCAAGCAGGGCAGATCAAACAATACTTGCATTTTAACAGGAGGTATGAATGGGTCTACATGCCAATGCAACATTGATAATGTGTTTGGCTTGGGTATGGTATTCAGCTTTGCCAGTGCAGATATACCATATAAGTTCACGTCTGCTGCAAACCCTTTCCATTACAAAGATGATAAATATTTAAACGTCTCATATCCCAAGAGTTCCCATAGCTGCATACTACACTGCTCTTTTATAAGCACTTCAGGGATCTGTCTGCAATGACTCTTTCTGACACAATGTGTGGTGGGGAAATAGGCTATGACCTTAGTGGGGCATTGGAAGAGCATTTCAGGACTAATGCCAGCTCATGCCGCTTCTTGTGCTGTGATGCCAGGCTTCGATTGCTAGCTCTGAGAATGCCAAATGATAGAGAATGGCCCCTCTAAGATAGAAATGAAGATACTACACATTAGAAAAACTCTAGACAGTCCTGTTTACTATATAGCCATTTTTCAGTTCAGTTCTACAGGTACTGTATAAACTCTGATTCTATTTAAGCTGCCTTGAGGGTCATAGATTTATTAGATCTCATGGAACTGAAAATCAGCAATGAAAGACATATATTGAAGAGTGATGTGGAAAAACCCGAGCAGTGCTGTATTCAAGCCAATGCTTCAATTCATTGGAGAATTGTAAAAAGTGACTGTGGTTATGGATGAATTGCACAGCATTTAGGAAATAGGATAAACCTTCAATATTTTAGAACAGGGCTGCGCACATCCCCCCACCCCTGTCAGAATCCGTCCTCGGGAGGCATGTGGAGCATTACTGATCTATTTGTTCAGGTACAGCAGGGTCTGCAAACAGGCTCCATTTAACCTTTATACTTTATGCTTTGATGTCAGAAACCAAGAACTGAAACTTTTCATCTTTCCCTCATCAGATCCTCAGGCCATGCAGTAGCGAAGGTTATTTAGTTTTTACCTTAACCTAAATTACACTTGAAGTTTAAGCAACGTACTTCCTAGTTTAAAGCTCTAATATTATAGATATTAGTAGAAACGGTGACCGTGATCATTCATGTACCATTCATGTAATTCTATTGCTCATTGTTTTTTACTTTGAATCGAATAATGAAATGACTAGCTTAAACAGATTATGACATATAAGATACAGAAACCCTATATGGCAGTACATGCACTAATAAAGTGCAACCCGGTCTGGGTGACTATGCTGTGCTACACCAATAAGAGTCCTTGGGCAAGTCTCCTAACACTACACTGGCCTACCTGTAATATGGTTACCCTCGTAAGTCGCTCTGGATAAGAGCGTCAGCTAAATACTGTAAATGTAAATGTAAATGTAAATTACTCTAATTTGCTACAAGCCATTAAATAAGTTAAACTCAACTGTTTGATTTGAATCTTTTTTTTTAGGTTAAATAAACCAAATTCAGTTGCTTGTTTCAAACAGTTATAAACAGACATCTGAATGTATGATTCTTTCAAAGTAATTTTCTGAATTGAGTAAAACATATTTAATTGGTTGTAACAAATTTTAAGCCTCTTAAGGTTACACTTTCTACAGTTTAGAAAAGTATGATTTTAAACTGTTCATAACCTGAACATTCCTTAACAGAGCCCTGGTATCAGATGATTGGTACTATGCATTAGTTGATTTTGGTTTAAGAAACTGTTGTCTCTTACTGAGACACTGACTCACTGAGTGACAGACTGATATCCATTGTTGTAATGTGCATACATGAGCACAGCTCAAGACAAATAACTGTCAATTAATAAAAGGATACAATGTTTTCATCCACAAAGTCTTATTCTAAGCAGAAATCTCTTGTATCAAAATATCATGGGGCTCATAAAACCAGCAAACGCTCTGCAGGAACAGTAACACAGCAAAACGGCAAATATTGCAGGTAGACCAGATTTCTAAAATGAAATCCATGGAGAGTTCAGCGGTCAAAATATATTATTAAACTATCCAATATGGGTGAAATAAAAAGGGTCGGGGGAAGTTCCAGTTTCACATATTTTGGCCACAGTAACTGTTATATTGTTTTGTTGTAACTATGGTGAAGGCCAACAAAAGCTTACCACAAAGAATGCAGTGCTTATATACGCCCCAAAAGCCATACCCCGAGCACATCCCCGGGCTAGTTCCAGTTCTGGAGAAACAGAGATGCTTTCATTGTATGTCACAAATCATATCACTGTCAAAAGAAAATCATGTATCAATTTTTTTTTCACTTTTACGATTGTTTAAACACATCCCCAGCTGTTTACACTGGGTGAAAATTCCAATGATGAAATTGCTAGTAACAAAGTCTGGTTCCACCAACTAAAATGCATTTAGGATTTTGGCCTCTCCTGTAAAGGTGACGTTTTAGAGATGCTTGGTTACTTTGGACAGTGACGATATATATATATGGCTGGAAAGTAATGTAGTTTAATGAAATGATGTAGTGAAATGAGGTACCATTTGTAGACGGCATTGTAACTTACATTCATGTATATCGTATGCCTATACAAATCAGATTCAGGTCCTGTAACTCCGCCCTGCTTTTAAACCCTGGGTTACCTTGTTTCTTGAAAGACATTTGTAATGAAGTCATGGAATCACTTGACATTTGTTAACTCCTGTTCATATTTTACAGAGCAGTGATGTTTGAAAACAGGAGAGACCAGCATGCATTCTACAATGGTTTAAGATGGTCATGTGATTAAAGCTGGTGTAGTACTGGTCTGGTGCTGGTTTTGCATACCAGCATTAAAAACATAACAAAATATGCTGGGTTTGCTGGTGATCATCTTTATTATCTTCCACTGCTGCTGACCAGTACACCGGCATCCAAAAGACACTATATGCTGGTTTTGGGAGGTGATCGGCCTTGCTGGTCTATGGTGTATGTTCTGGCGGGAATGCTAATAACTAATGATAACCAGTATCTAGACTAATTTACAGCTAGAAAGCTAGTTTAACAGAACTAATCAGTCTTCATGGATTTATTCATGTTTATTATTATTATTATTATTATTATTATTATTATTATTATTATTATTATTATTATTATTATTGTTGTTGTTGTTGTTGTTGTTGTTATTATTATTATTATTATTATTATTGTTGTTGTTGTTGTTGTTGTTGTTGTTATGCACTAAAATACAATAAAAATGAATAATATTTTAATTAATACACTAAAAGCTAAAAAGTCCTCTTGTCATTTCCTAAAGGAACAGTTATGCTGACTTGAGCTGCTGGTGTGCTGAAGCTTTCTAAATGAAAGCCAAGGCCATGCATGAAACACGTATATCACACAAATCACCTAATTAGGATCATATCATAGTGCAGTCTGGATTTAGCCTAAAGACATGAAGGTTCACAGTTCATGGTAATCTCTACATGATTGCATGTTTGAACATCAAAAGATTCTCCTCCTTACAAGTATATTAGGTTTCCTCCAAGGTACTTTCTGAAAACTAGATGGATTCTAAATTTCATTTCAAAGTCATGTCTGACCCTGGAGAGCATACCTTTCCTCCAACAACAACACCAGCCAAAGATTCTCTGATGTGAGAACGCCGTGTGCCATCTTTAATAGGGTTGTCCGGTGTGGGGAGCATGTGAAATCCTTTCTCAGCATGACACACTGCTCTTGTCACACTCTGTTAGGGCTGGCTGGCACGTCTGCATATAGAGTCTCGCAGTGGCTCACATGCACTGGCAGCCTCTCCTACTGTGATGCCATACTGACACATCAGTCATGTGCCAGACTTGTTTAACTTCATTCCTTTCATCTCCTTTTCCATTACTCTCTGTCTCTCTCCCAAAAAGTGTCTGTCATGAAGAAAATACCTATGTAGATGTGTCCCGTCCCCAGCTGACTGCCTTATATTGTAAGTTAAAAGGCCACAGGCATGAAAAACATATCTCTTTAATATCATTGGCTAATATATGCAAACAGTCCATATAAAATTCATTGTTTTTGTGATGTCATCAAAATCAGCACACTCGTCATGTGTAAAAGTTTAGATCTGTTTTCATTGATATTCAGGAGGAAATCAAACTTATGCTTTTTGTTTTTGAGTGTTTACAATATGGTACAAATAGAAAATAATAAATAAGAAATAATAGAAAATTTAAATATAGAAACTGGGAACTCAAATGACTGACTCAAATGACTGGTTAGGCCTGCCCATTCACTAAAAAGTTAGGTGATGCACAATACAGTGCAGCCAATCAAAACAGAGCTTGTCTACATAGGCCATATCACTGTACCTGACTGACTATATACAGGCGTCCTGTTGCTTGTGCTTTCCCCTCTGACTTGCTGTTGTGTTGGTAGCATACTGTGCAAGCAAAGTATTCCTCAGAGAAGAGTTTTATCAACGTATTGCACACTGTACTGGTCATGCAGATATTACCATAGCATGCTATTGGCGGCAGTGGTCACACACCAGTGACATGAATGATCTGGTAGAACCACAGAGACAGAGAAGTGACAAACTCATGTGACAAACGGCATGTGCTAAGTGACTAAACAGCCATGATTGTGGACATTCAAAAAGCAGTGATGCCCTCTATGAGTCATCCGGTTAGTGCCTGGACCATTGAAACACGACTGCATGACGCAAGTCTACATGCACACAGGCTGTTACAACGACTGCGCCTAACACCACGTCAGCCTTACCAAAGACTGCAATGGTGTTGTGCTAGTCTATCACTCCACCTTCACCCCTAACACAAAATCTGCAGGAACTGTGTGAGAATATTCAAGCTGTATCATTAGGAATCTCAGTAACTGACATGTTGCAATATGGTGGCCGACACCATACTGAGAAACACTACGTCTGTACAGGTAGCTCAATAAATAGTGCCCATATCAGTCTAATTTTTCATTTATAGTTCCTGGCAACCTCTATCTCCCTATCTAACCTTTATGAATAGCATTGCAATCCAACACTTGTGTAGATTTAAAAAAGTAAGAAGTACAGTTTCTTGACAATCGTCTTTTGAAACCCACCCAAATGTAAGTGGGCCGTATGGAAGGAAAAACAATACATGAAAAACAAGAAACACATACTATGTGACTTGAAATGTGTAAGTGATACGTTTGTAATATGGCTTTGCTCAGTTACAACAGTGCATAATGTGCAGAGTACACTAAAAAGAGAGCATGCCTGTGATAGTGGTGTATGTCGCAGTTCCATGAAGGGGCCAGATGTTCCTTTAACAAGCACCATTTGCCTCAGTAGCACAGAGTAAGAGAGCTGGTGGTAATTACCATCTGGTGAGAATCATTCTGCATAGTCAGTTTTGAGGAGCAGCATACGCTTTAACCATTGCAAACTACTGATGTGTCCACCCACCCAACTGTCCACTGAGCTCCTCACACAGCTGTGAGTGCTTTCATTCAGTTAAACATTGACTGCATAGAGTTTGTTTTCATTGGCTTTCGCCTTTTCAGCTTCTTTACAAACGGTTTTATTTTAGGGTCGTTAAATACCTAACATGTTACTGCAGTGCAGTGGAGCCTTTGATTTCACAGATCACAGAATAGAAGGTGCCTTTTATGTGATCTAAACAGTGTCTATATGATGACAAACTCATTTTTTTTTCATTCTTGTGCTCATACCCTAGAGCTGTCAAACTGGTCACACCAGCAGCATCTAACAGAACATGACTACAACACTAAAGACTGCCACTGATTTCTAGTTCCACTACCTCACAGGACTGTTTGCACCGCACTTTAACTCATTTATTTATATTTTGTTCTTATTTATCTATATTTATTTGTCTATACTGAACATCTGTACAAACATCTGTACAAAACATACACATTCTTCAACTGCACTGGAGAAGGAGCCTGAACGTGTTTCATTATACTGCACAACCCTGTATTGGTATAATGACAATAAAGTTGAACTGAATTGAATTGAAATATAGTCATATCAACACAGTCAGATTTTTGTGAACTTTCTAGGTCAGCTAATATGCCGTTCAGATCTGGCGCCCCTTATTACATCTTGTGGTCAGAGACATTTAACTAATACCAGCGGAACTGTGTTAACCTGTGTTAAAGAAGTAGAATACGTTACCTTTTAACCCATCATAAATAATCAATAAACATTTAGCTCACCTATTGACTAACCTTCTTATTAACAATAATAACAAAGGTTAGTGTGTATGTGCATGTGGACACTGTAACACAGCCAGCATGTTGTCTGGCTGATATCACTTTATACTGCTTATTTACACATGAATACCAAACACATGGCATGAATACAATCATTGTCAAAAGTGAGTATAAAATGATGCAGATTATTCATAACTCATTCAGATTAATTCAGAAACAAGTACATTAAGACCAAATGCCATGTGTTTCATTTCCAGTCAAAAAGCTAGGAAAAATAGATATTTTTTCTTTTAATGTTGTTGTTTTGATTTTCTAAGTATAGGAGACAGGCTTTCAGGAAAGGCCTAATGATTCCTGGGAACTAAACAAATACATGTCTGTTTTACAGATGGCTGCATATGTAGAGTAGCTTTATTAGGGTCAAGCCAAGATGCATAGTCATGACAGGCAGGGGTCAAAAACCTGGCAGGCAGCTACACATGAGGTCAATGCATTCAGCAAAACAAGCAAACACGAGGACCACTGCTACTAAGAGTAAAAATCCACAGAGACTTGGAAAGCCCACACAAAAAGACACATGTATGTGAATAAATGAATCCATAGAATCCATAGCTACAGATAATGATGGAGCCATGGTGGAGCAGGAGCTGAAATAACCTGTGTTAGACTGGCAGATCCAAACACTTGTGTAATTTTTAGTAATTTTTTATTTAATGGGAGCCACATATGCTTGCTGTATTTGGACAGGTTTATTGTTGAGCTTTGTTGGAACTAAAAGGGTTAAAATCGTGAAATGCCCAACAGAACATTTTAAATTAAGCAAATTCTACCACTGGTTAGGGCTTCAGGCGAATACCTTACATATCCAATTACATGCCAGTAGTAAGACCTACCATGAGAGGCAACACATGTGGCTGGAGGCCGTTGGTATTCCTCGTATCCCTACTACGGGTGACTGACTGTTATATGTGATGGCTCCCCAGATCCTCACACCAGCAGTTGGGGCAGTGTGTTACTCCACAGCAAAGACAGGATTGAAGTGCTCACCACAAGGCCTCTATACTCAAACCTGACCATACTCAACCACCCAACAGAAACCTGTGAGTAGCAGCCATGCTGTGTGATTTTATCCTCTTTTGATGGTTGAAGAACTTAAACTGAAGCAGTGTGGTTGTTGAGATTTATTTTATTGTCCTGTCTGTGTCTGTTTCGACGTGTTGCTTTTGAGTGATCATCGCGGTGCCTGACTGTAAACTAGCAAATCAGAGCAGAGCTCATCAAATTCATGAGCTCAGCAATAAAGGGAAAACTTGTTCAAAGCCTGTTTCATTCTAGAGCCAAATCATAGGCCTGTACATTAAATGGTTATGTAAAACCACTTCTTGGCATTTTTTTACCCCGACCGAGGTCACATACCTTCTATGCAGAGCATTAGAAAACAATATAGATTCATTCAATAGCACCTTCAACGCAATGCATGCTTCCCTCCCGGCATTGTGTTTAGGATCTCCTGCAGAAAACTGTGTGTCATGAAGCCGGAGCAGACAAAATTCCAAGCAATGAACATCTCCAGGCCATCTTTTAGAATCAATCAATAGGTAATTTGAGTAACACATAGAGCAGCGGATCGAACACTTACTGACAGGGGTTCCATAAAAAAGCCTGCTGTATTGAATCAGTGTCAACGATGACACAGTGGAAAAGTCTAACAGGGGATGAGGGAGTTAGCCCTTTCAAACAAAGCTCTCGGTGAGACGAGGAAGAGGGAACAGCTAATCCATAGCCTCAGTCAAACCACTGCAGCCACTCTAAAACAAGGCCTTGCTGATGAGCACAGTGAACGGCTTTCATGAGAATTCTCATTAGAAAAGAAATGGATTTATGGAAGCAAATTTTCCCAGAAAAACAATAACCATTTAGCCTATAGATATCATTGCCTAATGATGACAAGCTTGGCTTACTTGAGAAAATAATGTAACAAGACAGAACAGTGCAGATGTCAAATTATTTAAATTTATGTTGTTATATTTATATTTATACTGCTCAAAGATGGCAATCTCCAAAATGTCAGCTTTACAGGAGAGGCTGAAAACCTGATTTAATTGTAATGTACTTAGAACCAGATGTTTTTTAAAGCATTTATGGGCCACTTCTATTGGTCAATTCATCATTATATCATCACACAGTGTAAACAGCAGCTACTGTGATCAATAAATGCATAAAAGTAAAAATTGACAAAAAATAGATACATGTTTTTCTTTGGACAGCAACGATATACTACTAAAAATATCTCCATGATCAAATAACTAATATTAAAAAGCCAATTCCTATTTTCAGAATAATTCTTAGGATCAATAATACTTGTGCTGACTTTTTTTACATTTTGCATTTTAATCCACCCTGACAGTGAGAGAACAGTGAGTAGGTGGACAGATATAGTACCAACTTGAATAAAGAGCCATTCCTTTAGCGGTTTTCTGCCTTTTGCTGCTTTAAAAGATTGTGATGAATAGACATTTTGGGGCCATTAAAAGAACATTCACCTGAGATAGCATGCCCCAAGAAGGCTTAGCCTCCATCCCTGAATCTCTAGCGATGCCTCTGATTGGGCACATTATAGCAATACTCAAAAAAAGATGGAAAGGCCATACATACTTTAGATGATTCATCAAACCTCTCATGCCTCCATGGTATAGCAACCTTCCATCATATTCATGTGCACTGAGCATTTTTCTTTCCATTTGAGAAAATAAATTGATCCCACCTGAGTGATTTGTGAGGTGTCTTTGCGCTTTTAAATTCAGTAGCCACATGGAAAGCAGTGCAGTTTGTTGCGCTCTTTGAGGCGAGGCCTGACATGAATTTATAATGCATTTGGCTAAACCAGATATAATTTTGATTGGTAGGCTCCCTTCACGCTTCTTTTGTTTTGACAAGTTACATTTTTTTGCAAATGAATGCCAAATGGAATGACTGATTTAGTATATTGTAGCGAAGTCTAATGTAAGAATATTTGACTTTGTGATTTCTTTCAGTTTGACGTTTTTATTTGCCTTTAAGCCAAAAGAAACGACAGATTCATTGTAACGTAGAGGAGTAAAAAGTAAGATATTTGATTTCATATGTGGAGTTACAGTAAATACTCCACCAGAATGGAAATACTGCAGTACAGTTACACAAACACACCTACAGCACAGCAACAAATTACATTTACTTTGTTACTGTCCACCACTGGTACTCCTTTTGCCATGTACCATACAAATCATATCCTCCTTACCGATTTATTCCTGCACAGCACAATACTGTTACCACAACCTACACAGTGTTCTTTTGTAATGCTGTATTTTTGTTCCTGGCCAAACGCTGTACTCTTCTGAACAGGATCTAATATGTAGAAGGGGTACAGTGGGATCAAAGGTGTTCTAGAAGCTATTTGCTGCATGGTTAGAATAGAACTGTCAGGAAAACTAGGTCCTGTCATGGTCTGTAATCCACTTTAGCCTGTGTTTTAGCATTCTGACACTTCCCTCTAAAATCCCCCAAGCTGTGCTCCATCTTTATCTAGCACACTTCTGGAGTTCTAATGAGTTGCACCATCTGTACAATGCTTGGAGAATTTTGGATGAGTAGTAACCCCTCAGAAGAAAATCCTTACTATTAATATACTGTTTGAATGTAATTGAAGGCAATCAGTTATTTGCAGTTACTAACACCTTAAACACACAAAGTGACAAATATTTCGTCTGGTGAGCTTTCCTCATATACACACAATTAAATATAAGGAATTTGGATTATTCTGGTTGAGGAAGGTGATTTTCTAAAACCCATTTAATAGCTACTGTTCACCATAACTCCATATGCATTTTCTAAGTACACTCTCACCCAACAATGACTCTTGACAAAGTACTTATATATTTTTATAAATGTTTTTGTAACATTAGCATGGCTCATAATTCAATAAGAGAAAATTATTTCAAATATGCAGTAAAATACAAATGACAGATTCCACATAAAGGATTTTAATTTCTGTACATGCATTTCTGCCTCTTCTTGTACTCTTGAGAAGAACCAGCAGAGTTTCTGGACCGCTACGGAGGAAGAAGGGAGTGTAAAGACATATAATTCAGGTGAATTATGTCACATAAGCTATTTGGAGAACAATTCAGGCAAAGGCTGCCTGAAGGGAACATGCAGAGTTGAGTCATCTTTCCATCACTCTGCGAAAGGTTCGCCCACCTTCACTGTACAAGCAAGGAGATCCCTCGTTCTGGGATTACTAATACATTTTCCGGTTGAAACTGCCCACTCTCAGCGCACACAATATTTAGCCACTTTCCTAGGGAAGAATCTGGTAGCTGGCATCAGTTAGTTACAGATACACAACACATTAACATAAGTCATGTAATTATGATATTTTAGAGTGTACAGATCAATGCATGGAGCTTCCTTGGCATCCATTATGCAGCCCATTACATACTCACTGGCAATAGATTATTTCTTTTGTGTTTCGTAACCCCACTTGAACTGCCATAAGATACAGATGAGTGATGAAAGAGAATGAAAACAAGTACAGATGTGTTCAGACAGCTGTGCAGCATAATATGCTTAATGAAGTAATGCAAACAACTTAATTATTCATATCCTACCCTGTGACAGGTCTAAAAATGCTTAGCAGGCCCTGCGCTTGATTTTGGATCAAGATAGTAGGAGGAAAAGAGATACATCAAGTGACTTTAAAATAGAGTTCATAGTTGTAACACCAATGAGTAGAACTTAGCTCACAAAGACGCCCAGTATTTCAGAGGGAGCAGTGACTAACATGAGATATAAGAAGTGCTATGGTATGGTTGTGGATACAGATATGTTAAGCAGTTCCAATATTTCCTCCTTGCTATAAGCTGTTACTAGAGTTCTTTTTACTTTTTTGAGCTTCCTTACTCTGCCTTTGGAGTGATCTTGGCTTAATGTGCATTTCTAGGGAGAGTCTGACTGTCTTTTGACTAACTGTTTACTGCATGAATCCATAACCTGTCTGAGACTGCTTTGTAACCCTTCTTAGTTGAATGCAAATTAAATCAGGTCTTTAGAAATCTTTTGTTTTTGTTGTTGTTGCTTTTTGTTTTTTTTGTTTTTTTTTGTGAGGCATGGTTCATATCAGTAGTTGTTTCTTCTGGGCAGCGCATCCAAATCGTTTGAGTGGTTTTTATAAGTCAGCTCTAACCCTTGTCTCCAATCTCATTTCTTTAATTGGACTCCAGGCTTGCTAACTCCTGACTCCAATTAGCCTGTACTGAAGTCATTAGCCTTGGGGTTATATCATATACACACGCACACCCATACATGCCTGAAGCATAGAAATGGGCAGATGTATTTCAGCTTGTATTGCCTGGGGTGTTAAAGGTCAGTTACTAAATGCCTTTTACATTAAGTGTTCAGAAAGATCTATGTCCAGGGATTCTGGCTCTCTTTGATTTCACTCCTGCCTTATCCTCATCACTACCGTTAACGTTAATTAGTTGAGAGGTGATGCTAGCTTTGATCTTCATTTATAAGCCAAAAGACCACAAACATACACAGCTTTCTTGTATATGATGGCTTGCAATGGTAACAATGTTAGAAGAGTTCAGTTAGTCAGTGTTCCTGGCAGGATATTAATAAGAAAAAAAAACGTTAAGCAGAATATCATATATCAGTAACTGATAAATGTCCCCCATTCTGGTTTGCTTTGATAAAAGAACATTAGGATGCTCTTTTGCATGCAGGAACAACTCAGGACTAATGCATCTGTCCACTGAAACTGCCTTGGGGTGAAGTATTGTCTAAATAGTGTGGAAAAGTTACGATCAAAGCAGACAAGCACCCAGCCTGATTGAGGACAGATGATCAAAGAAGGCATTAGCAAGTTTGTCTTCACTGACAGGAAGTCAATGCCTGTACCCATGAGTGGTGGACTTAGAGGAGTCTGATATGGCACACAGGGCGTTCCATCCATACCCACATTCACCCTGCTTCAAGCTGCTTGCTGTCAGGTCCTGGATGAGTTACAGGGTGTGAGGGGTTCTGTGGGCCTGTTTAATTAGCCGTGAATTATCGACGCGGTAACTCTAGAAACAAGCCTAGAAGGTCCTGGCCTGGCCGGAGAGAATGAGGTGACAGTGTCCTGATGGAATGGCTGTAAATCTGAGACACGTGACGTTGCTGAAGACAGGATGGTCACCTTGATGCTTTGCGGTATTGACTCAGTAGGGACCATATCAGTAAACTGCATGTGCCTGGGATTGCATGCAGTCACCACAATATCTGAAGTTTTGCCAAGTGTCCATCATTCACAATGTTTGTAGTTGGGCAACTTATTATTTCATTACAAGAGGACTATATTTTAATAACATAAAAAAATTCTCTTTTTTTTCTGCAGACCCCCTAGTGGCCATTTTGCTGTTGGGATGGGAATCTGCTTTTTTATTTTTCAGTAAAATCCCCAAGCCCCCACACTTCCAGCCACTTCCTTACAATTTTAACTTTTACTACTGCTACCAATGATGTTTTGCTACATCTCTACAGATAAAGTTTGCCAGGCCTAGCTAGGTTGCTAGTCTACAGATAAAAGATGCCAGGCCTAGCTAGCTGACATGGTTAACTAATATCCATTCACATTACTCCTCACAGTGGAAAGGCTGGTGATGTTAGCTAGCATGTTAGGTACCATGTTTAAGGCATATGGACTGGCAGCCCTGAATACTTATCGCTGTCAGGACACTGATCTGCTCTAGCCTCCTCCATGTCTGGAAGTAGGAATGATATTTGTATGTCAAAACTCCTCCCTTCCTTTCAGCGAATCAAAAGCTTGCATGCAAAATTTGGTCATCTTGGAGACGTAGCCTCTGTGAGGCACATCAGAATGATCTTTAAGATAATGTGAATTAATTGTTAAGGGAAATTTTGTCCTGCTTCCATGTCCAAACCGACACCCAAAACAATAAAACATTAGTTTTAATTGTTGTCTTTATGAAAATTCAGGTTGCCTCCATTTTTGGAAATTGTACAGATTACAATTAAAATATATTCCATCAACAATACGGAAGAAAAAAATGTATAGTCCTGCTGAGGGACCTTCAAAACTTGATTTTTTTTTGTAACGCGTCCTTGGGTTTGTGAAAGGCGCTATGTAAGTGTAACCTATTATTAAAACAGGATAAAACTACATGCTACGCTATTTCTCTACAATATATTAAACTTACTTTGTATGTGTTGTATATTTATATTTCTTTGCACATGAATTAGATAATATTACAATAACACAGTTACCTGCAAATACATTATAGATAAACCAAAACAGAGAAATGAGGTGCACTGCTCCACATGAGGTGGAATCAAGCAAATTCATGCTTTAGGGGTCATTAAATATATTCTATATATTATATACATTATATATATTCTACATGGGAAATTACCACAAATTACCACAACCCCAGACCACGGTAAACAAACATGTTCCAACCCTGATGCGTTTTGCCATGTACTAAGAAATATATTCCATGTATAATTTTTTTTCAGTGTATTTAGTTGATCCTTGCAGGAAACACTCTGTTTGATATTCTGCATAGCATGCTACTTCATTCTACTGCAAAATGTTAAATGTCAAAGGTCAACAGGCTTTTCTTATTGGTACAGGACACAGTACTTCCTCACACCTCTTTTCATTAGCATGAGGGAAATCAGATAAAATCTGTCTCGTTGTTAATGACTCTTGCAGCTTTTAGTGGCACGTCACCAAGAAAGGGTCAAGAGTTTAGATGAAGGTTTTAGAGCTTCAGTCGTAAGCAAGTTCACTTTGGAAGTAGACGTTTGAAAATGTCATAGGTAAAAAGAACCAAGCATACCATATACCATAAACACACCGCTGTGTGATTGGACGTGTTTCTTCATATATTTAAAGAGCCAGCATCGACTGGAGACGTTTAACACAGAAGAAGCAATGACACTGAGTCAGAGACAAAGACAGAGGACATAAAGTCAAACTGCATCAATAGCAGGGCATGACCTCTGTGAGAGTACATTAACAAAGTCCTGAATTGTTGCACTATGTGGAAATAGACTTTTTGAGCTGAGGCTAGAGCAATGACCTACTGTACATACTGTAGCTCATAAAGCCTATCCCACAGCTCATTAAGCATCTGCCTGGGCTATTTATTATACCAAGCAAGCGCATGGATTTGTGTCAACAGAAGAAATATGAACACAATTGAGCCCAGTCCTGTTTGCAACTCATTTATCCTTTGTTAAAGAGAGAGCAGCCTGAGAGTGTGGTGGTTGATATTGCATGAATGCACATACACTATATATCCACAATATATCACATTAAAACAAGGTCCACAAGCATACATTAGTTTGGTTTCACATGCATTCATTACTAGTCTACTTGCAAGGACGGACTAATGCAGTTTTCCTATGTTTGAATGCCTCAATCAAATGAATGAACAGCAATACAGCATTTGGTACTATCTGCATTCAAGGAGGTAGTATAGGACCTGTAGCGTCTTTGGCATTAACACCATTTCATTACAAGGCAATTTATTCAGTGGTGCAAGAATACTGGGAAAAATAAGTCTTAGGTTCTATCAAGCCATTTACTTCATAAGGACTCACTGTGAGCTGTAAATTTTATCATATCTGATCATGTGGAATATCAACGTGTTATAAAGGCTGATGGGATCATAATACCATGATATCTGCGATTATGGGTGTCACAGTTTTAGGTAGTTTTACCTAGCCAAAATATTTTAGGTGTTTAAATCATCAGTAGCGTTTCTTCACTTCTTCATCCTTCATAATCCAGTTGTGCCATTGCATCTCCATATTAACAAGATAATGAGGTAGCATAGAACAGGATCTAGGCTACGTCTGTATATTGTGAATTTAGAGGTATGATGGTCAAGCATGACCTGGCAGAAGCTGCTACTGGAAAATGAAAGTGAAAGTTGAAAGCTTAAGTTGTGATTGGAAGGTTAACAACATACATAATATATAGAGTGAAACTCTAGAGTGTAGAGAGTGAAGACAATTACCCACAATATTGGTATTTGGCTATATGTAGCTACCTAAAGAGGCTATACGCAGTTATTATCTGGTTTTTAGCTTGCTAACTTTTTTTAAGTAGATATTAAGAAATGTATCCATTTACTCTCCTAAGATTTGGTCCTGTAAAAACTTTTAATATATATATGTTAGTTTTGCTCTGCACATTTGACTTTGGACAGTCCTCTTTAAAAAGCTATATCAAGGCTTCATATCGTTGCAGAGAGAGTAAGTAATCCACAATTCTACCCTCTAACTACTTTCAACCTCAATTACATTCTGTAAGTAGCAGTGATGCTTTGTGAGTTAGTTAATTTTTTTGGCAGTTCCTCAGATCTCTCTAAATCTATAAGTTTCATAGGGAGCTGCAACTTACTTTGATTTGATGTTTAGATTTGTTTTTATTTGTCCTGTCTGTGTCTATTTTTTTATTTTTCGAAAAAAACAAACCAAACAGAGCACAAGCTCATCAAATAAAAAATAAAAAACCATGGATATGATAAACCTGGAGTGCACCATAATTGGCAAAACAGCTAGTTTTATGTTTGTGACCAAATTACAAGGTATGTTTAATTGTGGGGTGTGTAAAAACCACATTTTGGACAAACATAAAACAAGCTGTTTTTGCCTATTAGGGTGCACTCAGGTTTATCATATCATGGTTTTTTGATGAGCTTTTGCTCTGTTTTTTTTTTGTTTTTCGAAATAAAAAAATAGACACAGACAGGACAAATCATAAAACCCTGACCAAAATCACATACCTTCTATACGTTCTGATGGCTTTATTGGTATGACCAATTTCAAAATTTTAAATTTGGAGGCGAACATTTTCACATTTCATGTGAAATAAAATAATCAGCAATTGAAACATTATTTTTTTTTTTTAAAAATTGTGATTTTACAATTAATCAATGCACTTATGAAAGAAATCTAAGGGAAGAAAAAAATTGGACACTTCAACAGGGTTTTACTGTTTGGCAACTAGGGCTAGCAAGACACTTAAACATCCAAACCAGGCCAACATTTATTATATACAGCCAATTGCTCCGCAAAAGGCAGGTATGCATACAACATTTTATGCCAGAAATTGCAAAATGCACGCACACAACCATATTTATTCCCTGTTACCCATTAAAAACTACAACAATAGACAAACATTTATTTACGCTATTCTTCTATCTTATCTTTTATATGTGAAGAATATCAGTGAAGTCGGGCCACTTGGTGTGAACAAGACGGCACAGCTCTCCACTTCATAACTAACCTCGCCTCTCACCTCTGAAGTTAGTGAGGAATGGGGATTTGTAACAGGGGTCCATTCTCAGAGGGACCTGCCAGACTGGGTGCACCAGCTCCCATAATTCATGATTTCCTCTCAGAAAACCCGAGAGGAAGTATTGCACAAATCGATATTCACTGTAAATTCAATGCTGCAATTTCTGCAACATGTTTATCCTCCTCTGTGGGCCAGTAAGATCGGATATGGGTGGATGGGATGGATGATGAAATGAACCCAGTAAATGTGTCCATATATGAAGTGCTCGAGAGGCTTGCAGTAAAACTTTGTGCAGCCGTGAGAATCAGGACAACCCGTGTGTCAACTCGGTCAATTAATAGAATATGCAGTACAAAATATTTCACAAAACACTTTTACCACACTACAAAACTACTACACACCCATTTCCTGTTTATAAGGGGCATTACACCTTACACCTTAAAACTAATATGTTCCTTGTTTTTCAGTATTCGGTGGGTCCAACACTATACTAGTTCCCTCAGTTTCACTGGTGGAAATAAATTCAATTGTTTCTTTATTTTCCATGCATCAAGGTTCTCTCAACTACAAAACCCAGACAGCGTTACGGAAATACATCATACCATCACTGGGAATCCCTGCAGTCCAACACTCCTGAACTGCAGGCCTAGCCAGTGATCTGCAGGCTAATAAATACAAACCAAGCTCGCATTAACTCTCAGCTGTGTCACTGAATCAAAGAAAACAGAGAAAAAAGCCAAACACATGGGTAAGATATTGTGAGTGAGTGGCTTCTAGACCCAGAGGGATTTTTTATTGCCCAAATGTGACTGTTCGAAGGCTCACAGGATTTTAACAGTGATTCAATCTAAAAGTCTTTAGTAGAAATGGCAGTAGGCTAAAAAGGAGACTTGAAATGCAGGGAGAGAAACGAGATGAAATGTTATTATCCTGGAAAATCTCAGCACAGTGTGAGATGGTCTATTCAAATTCAAGAGGGAGACCTGGGAGAGTCCTTTTTTTAAACTGAAGCTGAAGCTGAACTATACAGCTTCCTTCAGCAGCTGATGGATCGGAGTAACATATCTGGGTGCTCTTCTCTTTGGCGTATGACCGGGGGCCCTTTTTAGTAAAAACGGTGGTAATCCAATGTACTTTTAATCTCAGAGACTTAACCTTGGTGATTAATACTATTATTTACCGAGGTATAACACAAATGTACTGCTGCGCCATTTCAGGAAGCTAGTGTGTGAGAAGCTGCCTTCGTTTTCCAATGTGACATTACTGTAAACTAATTACATGGCTAAATGTTGTAATGGTGCTTAATGGGTTATCAGCTAACTAGACCCTGTGACTATAACAGACAAACATTACTACACACAATTGGTATCTTATGCCTTACAATGCATCAGCATTCAATGCTTTGACTTTAACATCATCATCTGACCTGAGATGAGTGTGTGCCACAATGTACATGTATTGCCTGACCGTCCAGTTTACTACAGTTTACCACTCTGCGACATCAGCGTGATCTTACATACCTCCCAACACCTGCATATTTTCTCTGAAATTATGTAATTCAATTTGTGGTACCACAGAACTGAAAATAACACTGGTTACATAGAAAAGGATTAACACGCTGGTTTCCTCTAAAGTTAGCAATTTGAAGTTCCATCTTTTTATTATCTGGAAGTCTAAAATGGTATGCTCTGCTTATCTTTGTCACTTAGTCCCACTAAATCCTATTATACAGCAATACTCGAGAAGTGATGAGAAATTTGCAGTGCGTATTTAGAATCTGATCTCCATCTTTCCCTCACTTCAGCCATATATCTCCAGGGCAGAATCGGCAAGGCCACGCACGCAGCGATAAAGCTCAACTCTCGCAATGGCGCTTTTGCGCTTTGTTATCAGGAGCCATTGGAAATCTTACGAGTCTAAAACAGCTTTACACACCCTGCTGTGGATTTCGAGAATTGGAAAAGTCATTTGTTTTGGCAGAAAAAAAAAAGTAACCCCCACCCGCCCT
>JAMWET010006564.1:0-5000 GCA_024036415.1 Prochilodus magdalenae
GCTTTTTGATCCGAAATCAGCTCCTTGGAGATGAAGTTTTGGATTACAGAAATGCTTTTCCGAAAAACAAATAATAATAATAATAATAATAACCACAAATGTGAACAATCAGTCAAGATGTTTCCGAAGTTTCTGGACAGGAGCTGTGAGGCCATGCTAATAGGATGTTTATCCCCGCTTTGTTGCGGTAACAAGAGTCTCTACTTCTCTACACTACAATGGCTTTACAATAGATGTCGGAACATTGTTGTGAGGATTTATTTGCATCCGGCTAACAAATCCCTAGTGAAGTCTGGTGCTGAGGTTGGATGATTAGTTCTGGATCACAAACTATACTTAAACTCAGACCAAAGAAATTCCACTTACTGAGTTACTGTACACCGACACACTACTTACAGCACACTAACACATTACACTTACTGAGTTACTGTACACCGACACACCCCACAAATACTCGCACCAGCCACAACGAATACCACATTACACTTAGCTGAGTTACTGTACACCAACACACTACTATAGCAAACAATAACACAGTACACTTACTAAGTTACTGCTACAACAACAACAGCTACTTTACAGTACACTAACCACATTACACTGTACTGTAGTCTACCGGTACACCCAACACGCTACTGTACAGTACACTAACACAATTACACTGGGTACCGAGTTAACTGTACACAGAACACGCTAACTTACAGTACACTAACACATTACACTTACATGAAGTTACTGTACACAAACACTCTACGTAGCAGTACAACTAACACATTACACCTTACTGAGTTACTATACCACCCACACACTACTTACAATCGCACACTAACACATCACACTTACTGAGGTCCTTTTTTACTGTACACCGTACACGCTACTTACAGCACACTAACGCCATCACAGCTTACTGAGTTACTGTACACCGACACGCCTACTTCCAGCACACTAACGCCATGTTACACTTACTGAGTTCCGGTGACACCGACACGCTACTTAACAGGGCAAACACTAAAAAAAAAAAAACGCCATTCTACACTTATGAGTTACTGTACACAACACACCACTACTTACAGGGGGCGGGACACGAAAACGACATCACACTTACTGAGTTACTGTACACCCGACACGCTACTTACAGACCCACACTAATCGCATTACACTTACTGATTACTGCTATCACCGACAACGCTACTTAACAGCAACCACAACGCATCTACACTTACTGAGTTACCGTACACCGACACGCTACTTACAGCACACTAACGCATTACACTTACTGAGTTACGCGTACACCAAACACGCTACTTACAGCACACTAACACATTACACTTACTGAGTTACCCGTACACCAACCACGCTACTTAACAGCAACTAAACAACATTACCCTTACTGAGTTTACCGTTACACCAACACGCTACTTACAGCACACTAACACATTACACTTCTTAGTTACCGTACACCAACCACGGTTCCCCCCCCTCTCCCTACTTACAGCACACTAACACATTACACTTACTGAGTTACTGTACACCAACACGCTACTTACAGTACACTAACACATTACACTTACTGAGTTACCGTACACCAACACGCTACTTACAGCACACTAACGCATCAAACTTACTGAGTTACTGTACACCAACACGCTACCAAATTAAAGCATATCCTCTCTCTCTCTCTATCTCTTTCTCTATCTCTCACTCGCTTTCACACACACACATCCTCTCTCTTTTGCTCCCTCTGTTCACTAAGGTATCTCTGTCTGTCCCATTTAATTCACAAACCTTGTCGGGTGGGGGATGCCGTGTAAGCTGTCTCGGGGAACGTAGTGGCGCTGATCAAATCCGCTGCTGCTGTGTTTGAAGTGAGACACATGGCATCAGAACACATCAAAGGAGTCCTTGAAGCGTCTTTTGAAGGGACACCATACACACGGCTGGTTCCGACCTGCGGAGAGGGGCTGGTTTTGGCGGGGGGGTGCTGCCTTTGATGGGGTCACCTCAAGCAATCTATGTTAAGGCACGAAAGCAAGGCGAGGTGCTGTTGTGCTCGGGACACGGTGCCCGGCCAGGAGAGAGAGAGCGCGAGCGAGGGAGGCAGAGAGAGAGCAGGTCGTGTGCTGCGGAGGCCTGCGGTGATGGATAACTCATTATTGTACCTCTGCTACTGTCTGCATCCATTTTCCTGTCAGGTTTTCCTTTCTGGGGAACAAATAGAGGCATTCCAGTGACCTTCTGACTCTCTCTCTCTCCGTCTCTCTCTCTGTCACCGCTGGCCCTTTCCTCTGGAGATTTGGTTCGCATGTCATCGCCTGTTTGGGACACTAATTGGTTCTACCTGAACGTGAACCGACACTTCCATTAAAACCAAATACAGCAAAAATCAAATAACTCTGAGACACGTGACTCTCCGGCGCGGTGATATATGGGGAAACGATGGGATGTGTAGATAAGTAAGATGATGGATTATACCTAAGATAGCCCTGCATTAGTTACACCAGGATTTGACTGACATCAGTAACTCCGCCCCGTATACTACTCCTATGTCCTGTTCATGTCTGTCTGTCTTATCTGGCTTCCTGTTTCTGTCTCGTCATGTCTGTGTGCTGTTTGTTGTTCTGTTCCATGTGCTTCTGTTTGTTTTGGTTTTTTGCTCCTCCTGTCTCCGCCCTCTTGTCAGGCCCCTCACCTGTTTCTGGCTCCGCCCCTTCCCAGGTGTCTCTTGTTAGCCCTTGTTGTTTTATACTCCATGTTGTGCCCTTTGTTCTTGCTTGGCGTTTGTTCCCCTGCCGGTGTCTTGTTTCCATGCCAGTCGTTTTGTCTCCTTGTCCGTTGGTTTTGTCTCCCAGTCAGTTATTTGTCTCCTTGTCCGTTGGTTTTGTCTTCTTGTCCTTGACGAACGGGTAGCGGAGGGCCACCCTGATCAAGCCAGTAGACCGATATATTTACTATCTGGATATGTGACGTTGGTAGAAGTGAAAAATGCCCTGGTGCAGTTTTACACCCACCGTTTACACCCTATGATCTAGCCTTAGCTTGAAACGAGCTGCTTCCTTGTTTTTTGAGAGCTCATGAATAATCCGATGAGCTCTGCTCTCATTGGCTGCACAGCGAGACACCGCCCTAACTAACCCCAAAACAGCAAAATGTATTGTTACGTTAGCCATTCTAACCGTGATAGTCTGGAGTTCAAGTTTATCAGTTCAGTCGGCATTACCTGTATTAAAGTGAACACCTGGAAACCTCACGTGGTCATTCTCCTGAACACTTTCTGGCCATATATGACATGTCAGGTTCATGTGCAGCCTATTCAATATTGGCCATGATTGCTTTATACAATCATCAGCCAGAGCATATATTATCACTGGGCCCTAATTTGAAGCTCGTTAATAATACCCATACTGAAAGTCCTGAAGCTACATTTATAGAAGTACAGCGTGTGACCTTTTTTGCAGAGCTCATGAATAATTAGATGAGCTCTGCTCTGATTGGCTGGTTTACAGTGAGACACCATCTGTGATGGTCACACAGACACAACATGTCATGTGGAAACAGACTAAATAAAACGAGCCTCAATGTAAATTTACCCTTCCACCTTAAACGGCACCACAGCTACATTCTGGCGCCTGTACAAGATGTAGCATTTAAGGTGGAACGGAGCAATTGATTGGAGAAGCCGGCCTTTTAACGATGAACTTCCCCCATGTACCGCTGACAGTCTGGAAGGGTAGATTTCCCCCGTGTACCGCTGACATGTCTGATATGCTCTGGTATGTTTGTTGTTGCTGCTCTGTTGTTGTTGTTGTATGTTAATTTAGAGGATGTGAATATTAATGAGTCAGGACCGTATGGAATTTTGAATTTTGGAAAATTCTGAATTTTGAAATCAACCATCCTCTTTTGGAAATGCAGGATTTGTATTTGAAGAAGGTTCATGTTGTGTCAGTTCAGCTTTGCGAGTATATACAGAATATACAGTCTATGGCCCCTCTGATATGGTTGTACCCGGCCCTGCCTACAGTTTGCACTGAACCGTTCAGATGAGAACAGGCTACCAACTGGCTTAGAGCTTGACTAAACCAAAAACATTTCCAAAGGTTATTGTGACGTTAGCCATTTTAACTGTGACATTCTTGAGTTCAAGTTTATCAGTTCAGTCTGTAGTGTTCAGGTTTATTGTTATTTGTCATTTGCACAACATGTCAGGACATTTATGCATTGGAGGACAGGAGGACAACACTATATACATATTAAACACATTATAATAAAGAGATATAAAAGATAAATAATAAATAAATACACAAAATACAGAATGTACAGAGACGGGGGGGCTCTGTGGAAATTCTCTGATATGTACATTTATTAGACAAGGATAGTCTGAGAAAGGGCGGAGCTATAATATAAATATGTATATTTATGTCTATTCCTGTTATTTAAAGTGACTCAGTGATGTTGTCCATAGCAGTGAGATATAAGAGTATTAATAATAATGAAGTGTCCGAGTGCAGTTGTGTTGGTGGTGTTGGTGGTATTGGTGGTGTTGGTGGTGTTGGTGGTGCTGGTGGTATTGGTGGTGTTGGTAGTGTTGGTGGTGTTAGAGGTATTGGTGGTGTTGGTGGTATTGGTGGTGTTGATGGTATTGGTAGTGCCGGTGGTATCGGTGGTGCTGGTGGTTTTGGTAGTGTTGGTGGTGTTAGAGGTATAGGTGGTGTTGGTGGTGTTGATAGTATTGGTGGTGTTGCTGGTGTTGGTGTTATTGGTGGTGCTAGTGGTAGTGGTGGTGTGGGTGGTGTTGGAGGTGTTGCTGGTGTTGCTGGTATTGGTAGTGTTGGTGTTATTGGTGGTGTTGGTGGTATTGGTGTTATTGGTGGTGCTGGTGGTAGTGGTGGTTTTTGTGGTGTTGGAGGTATTGGTGGTTTTGGTGGTGTTGATGGTATTGGTAGTGCCGGTGGTATCGGTGGTGCTGGTGGTTTTGGTAGTGTTGGTGGTGTTAGAGGTAT
>JAMWET010006564.1:12500-50000 GCA_024036415.1 Prochilodus magdalenae
TGTAGCATCTCTTCCCAATCTATGGATCCTGTCATTCGCACCCCGCAGGTGTTTATAGCCCCATCATCCTCATGCAGCGCCATCTGCAGGAGCCTGAAGTTACTACCACCTTAAACACAGGAACTGCTTTCCCTTTTTCTGGTGAGCTCATAAATGATTAGATGAGCTCTGCTGTGATTGGCTGGTTTACAGCAAATGCTTATCTATGCTATGCTAACATTAGTTACTTGGAGCTAATGCTAGTAGCTAACGTTACCTGTACTAGCTACAGGCTTTCCATCTGGACGTCAACACACAGTGGATTAAAGCTGCTCCTCAGTATGACACTCTTGGTTTAAGATGATTTGCTTCACCCGACAAACACGGATACAATCACACAGCACGGCTACTACGCTCTAACAGATGTGGGAGCTGACGTTTGGAGCTTCCTTTTCGCCAGCTGACGTAACATTTATTTTTTTAATGGTGTCACAGCTGTAATCTGATGTCTGTTAAAGCAGTAGCATTTAAGGTGGAACGGGACATTCAGCAACTTCAGCCTTGTTTAGGGATACATGAATGGTTAGAGGGAACCAGTTGGGGCCCCAGGCTATTCAGGGGCCACACGAGGGTATAGTCATGCTGCTGAATTATAAGTTCTACGTTGTTTATATTTAGAGTTTGTAAATTAATGGTGTTTCCATTTTGCAATCTTTTTGTTGGTGCCAGTTTGATGATGAATGCTGGTTGCAGGGGACCTCTGTGAATTTATTGCTGCTCTTAGTGGTGAATGAAAGGTGCCGGCATCCACTTCACAGCCTGGAACGGTGGATTTCTCCACATGGCTGTTGCTCGACTGCAGAACTTCAAGTCGACTGATAACTGTTTTGTTTTTCATAAATCAGGCTAAAGCATACAAAAATACACAAGAAATTAAAAAATAATTATTAAAATATAATATATATATATGAATATAAATATAATAATAATAATAAATATATATGTAAGTTCTAGCTGGGCTGTGACGCATGCTTGCTAAAAAATTAAATCCACGTGACGATGTGCGCTGACGATTCACCGCTGAAGGAAGCTAAAGCTGTGAAGCTGAGAAACACGGGGGTGACGATGTCTCAGAGAAAGAGGAGGAGCTGTAGAAGAAGAGAATCTGAACAAATGAAACCGAATTCTGCTCGTCATTCAGTCAGACATCCAACACTGCTCCAAACGAGGGAGCTGACTTTCGGTTTAGACATAACAGCTGTGTGCTGTGAAGGACCGAAGACGTTTGTTTTATTATAATTCCATTATTTTAGACCCGAAATTACAGATATGTTTATTTATTCATCTACAGCTCAGATTATATAATAAACGGTTTCAGGTCTACCATTCTTCTTTTCATCTATAATAATGTAAATATGGACTAATCTGGTTTTATTTAGTAGTTCATTATTTATGAGAGATGAAAGGCGAAGGGTCCTGCTACTGAAGAAGCTGTTAGAAGTGAGATTAAAAGACTTTAAGCTATAAGTGCTAATGTTTAGTATAAATACGCGCTGCTGCCCGGCGCTGTATCCTGTAATTAAATCAGGCTCCAGTTCAGATCAATCATCATAAGCCCCGCCTCTTTTAGTTCAGAAACATGTTCCTGTGACTCTGCTGACTTTCTAAATGAGTAGGACGTCAGATCTGAACCGTGTGCAGACTGATTTACTGATCACTGGATAATGTGCGAATAGTGGAATCGTCGGCCAGGACGGGCGAATCCGATTCGACTGACAAAATTCTGAGTCGGGTCCAGCCCTAGAGATTACAGCGTTAGAGGTCCACGGTGTGACGGTCCTATGTACTGAACCATCCTAACTCAGCTATTTCAATGTCTGGTCGATACAGATTCCTATTCTATGGCACCTTCAAAGGCGAAGCATGTGAGAAAGCGACGGAGGGGTCTGGAGGAGTGCCGGTTGATTGTGTAACATGCTCATCCTCCATTGTCTGGTCTTTAGAAGCATCTCTAGAGAACCCGACAGAGTCAAGCCAAGTCAAATGTAAGCATATAGGACTTTTTACAACAGACGTTCTCACTAAGCAGCTTTACAGAGACGGTCCGAGCCCCCAAAGAGCATGCCAGAGGCGCCAGGACGAACGCCCTCAGAGCGAGAGGAAGACCCTCGAGAGGAACCAAGCCTCAAAAGGGGAGCCCATCCTCCTCCTCAGGTCGACCCCGGGTAGGCACTAACACAGACAGGCCCGGAGTTTAGGATTACGGGGAATGCATAGAAGGAGTGTTGAGTGTTTTTGGGGCCCTGTGCTTAAGCGCTTTGTGTGCTGAGGGTTTATCTTCGTGCACGATGAGGAGCAGCCTCTGTGTATATGTATCTATATGCGTCTCTGTGTGCGGCTGGGCTTTTCTTATCTGGGGTCCTGTTCTTTGTTTCTGTCTCCTTCCTCCCACACTTATTATAGATTTCTATTTTCCTTTTAACGTTGAAGCAGGTTTGCAATATTTCTGCGGTGCTGTTCATACGGCGCTCTACGCCGCAACAGATTAGCCCTGCTTGTGGTTGGATCGATACACCAAATTACACCAGCCCCACGGAAGGGCAATAACACTCTCTTTCTTTAATGGAAATGCACCGGCATACCAATATTGTTTGCTGGGAAACTAATCCCCATTGATTTGCGGGGGCACTTTTATAAATTGAGAGTTAGCACGGCTTGGGGAGATGGGGAGGGGCCAGAGAGCGTCTGCCTGTTTAACGCCACACGCCTTGTGACGTTCCGTAGGAGTTATCACTTCGTCAGCCACTTTGGCTGGACGACGGAGGGTGTAGGTGCGTGCATGTGTTTGCCGTGACCGCTGGACCCAGGCTTAGCATGGAAGTGTGATTTCACAGCTCATGCGTAGTGGCCCATGCTAACGGCCTCACTGCCCCTATATATCAAGGTCACTGCTTGCATTGTTGACTCGTTCTGTTCATTTAGATCATTATGAAGATTTAAGGCGGTTCCTTTGGTGCATTTCATTATGGGATAACTTTGCTCCGTTAACGGCCTTGTCAGAATGATTTCTGAGGTCGCTAAAGCATATGGCACCAAATTAGAAGCCATCTTCAGGCCCCAATCTTCTCCAGACTGTTGTACATGTTGGTTAACTCTTTAAGTCTGATGCTAAATTAGCGGTGTATCTCTTTTCCTGGGCTCTTCTGTGTTAATCACATGATTGTTCAGTTTCTATTTGAATATAAGTGCTTATCAGTGTGGGCTCACATGCTGACTCAGCACCTCCAACAATAGGAAGGCTTGGAGGTACCCCTTTAACGTAAGACTAGCCTGATAAAGTGTTTATGAATGGTTTAAAATGCGATTATTAATGGTTAGTAATTAGGTTATAAACATCTTAAGATCCTTAATAAGCAGTTACGACACTATCAGTCCGCATTAAACCTCTCAGCTTCAATATATCGGTGCTGTCCAATGAAAAACATGTATCTCCACTTTTGTCCTTTTTTAATTTTATGCATCATTTGAACACATCAGCTGCTGCTTACACTGAGTGAGAATCTCATGATGAATGGACCAACCGAAATACCTCAAAACTGTTTGGAAAGACGTCTGGTTCCACTGACTTACATTAAAGTTATGTGAGGTTTTTGGCCTCTCCTGTAAAGTTGCCATTTTGGAGACACTTGTTATTCTTTGGACAGTAACGAGATTATTAATGTGTTATAACTCCTTCTTAATACTTTATAAAGTATTTATGACATGCCTAATAACTGTTAGTAAACTAATTATGAATCATTTGTAAGCCCTTTATAAGGGTAGCCTTATTCCAAAGTGGTACCAACTTTGGAACAAGAGCTGTGGAGCTCAGAAGCACACAGGAAGCGTGCAGATACGTTAATGATAATAAACCATGCTCCTGTTACTCTCCATACTTAAGTACATCTGAAGATACATACTTTAGTACTGGTACTCTCCATACTTCAGTACATCTGAAGGTACATACTTTAGTACTGTTACTCTCCATACTTAAGTACATCTGAAGGTACATACTTTAGTACTGTTACTCTCCATACTTCAGTACATCTGAAGGTACATACTTTAGTACTGTTACTCTCCATACTTAAGTACATCTGAAGGTACATACTTTAGTACTGGTACTCTCCATACTTAAGTACATCTGAAGGTACACACTTTAGTACTGTTACTCTCCATACTTAAGTACATCTGAAGGTACACACTTTAGTACTGGTACTCTCCATACTTAAGTACATCTGAAGGTACATACTTTAGTACTGGTACTCTCCATACTTAAGTACATCTGAAGGTACATACTTTAGTACTGTTACTCTCCATACTTAAGTACATCTGAAGGTAAATACTTTAGTACTGTTACTCTCCACACTTAAGTACATCTGAAGGTAAATACTTTAGTACTGGTACTCTCCATACTTAAGTACATCTGAAGGTACATACTTTAGTACTGGTACTCTCCATACTTAAGTACATCTGAAAGTGCATACTTTAGTACTGTTACTCTCCATACTTAAGTACATCTGAAGGTACATACTTTAGTACTGTTACTCTCCGTACTTAAGTACATCTGAAGATACATACTTCAGTACTGTTACTCTCCGTACTTAAGTACATCTGAAGGTAAATACTTCAGTACTGTTACTCTCCATACTTAAGTACATCTGAAGGTATATACTTCAGTACTGTTACTCTCCGTACTTAAGTACATCTGAAAGTACATACTTTAGTACTGTTACTCTCCATACTTAAGTACATCTGAAGGTACATACTTTAGTACTGTTACTCTCTATACTTAAGTACATCTGAAGGTACATACTTTAGTACTGTTACTCTCCATACTTAAGTACATCTGATGGTACATACTTTAGTACTGTTACTCTCCTTTAAGTACGTCTGGTACTGGTACTCTCCATACTTAAGTACATCTGAAGGTAAATACTTTAGTACTGTTACTCTCCATACCTAAGTACATCTGAAGGTACATACTTTAGTACTGTTACTCTCCATACTTAAGTACATTTGAAGGTACATACTTAAGTACTGTTACTCCAGTGGAGGTCTAAAGGGAGGGACTTCTACTGATCTTGAGGATCTCTATTTTAACTCAGCGGCTTGGCTTATGTACTTTGCCCATCACTGATTTATTCAGAAATGGCTGCTTCGTTTCTTCACCGTAATTACCAAAGCTACAGGTGCAGTGCATGAGTGTTAATAATATTAATATTAATATTAATAACAATATTAATATTAATATAAAGAGTTTTGTATTGGCTAAGCCATGTCTCTCCTGTTGCTCTATGTGGTACCGGTCCAGCTAATATAGCTCTGTTAACATTCCTGTAGGAAACAGAGCAATGCCTTCCCGAGGATGAGCTCTGAGTGCACTAACACCGAACCCGAAGGTACAATGAAGACGGCGTCTCTTTATAAAGCAGCCATGTTTGTCAAAGCCTCTCCGTTATCAGGCCCTTGGGACTCGAGCGGCGTCTTTGAGAGTTATCTACCTGAGCACGTCACGCAAACCCAACCGGCGGCTGCCAGCTTTGTGCAGTGTAACTACAGGCGTCGTGGCTGAGGCTGACTTGACTTTAATGAATACAGCGACAGCCGTCCCCTCCCCACACCAGCTTCCCCGTGCAGCAGCAGAGACAGCTGTTGGATAAGTGAAGCCTGCTACGAAGTGTCTAAATCCCTCATACCTGAAAGACAAAAGGGATTCAGTCTAAAGGCCTGTATCACTCTACTGAAGCTCCATCTCATAACCGGAACATTTCCTGCATGATTAGCTTCTTTGTTCCCTGAGACGTCAGATGGGAACTTATCAGACCCCTCATCTTAATGAGAGGAGAGAATAAACTCTCCCCGAGGCCGAGACTTTCTCTCTCCATCACAGAGTTGCAGAGGTGGAAAAGTAATGAACTACAGCTCCTCCCGATGTGTGGTCGGGTGTGTTGTCCCTGTGACGGTACTTCCTTGAGTGTCAATAATTCGGTCACTATATATTTACTCTAGCGCGAGAAATCTCAACCTTCCCCAGCTCACATTCCAGTCTGGGGAAACCGTTAGCTAGATGGCTAACTAGCTTTAACTGAACACGATCCAGTGTTTTTATCAAATACAATTTTTATCAATTTCCTTTGGATCTTATTTTGTCTGCCATAAGCCTGAAGATTCGACTTATTGGACTTTTCCATTCCACCTTAAATGCTGATGGTAATGGTGATTTAGGTGCCAGAACGTAACTCCAGGGCCATTTAAGGTGTTGTACCATTCCCATGGTAGCGTTCCATGCTTGTCCATCAAACTTTCTGGTCATGGTATCCAGATGTGTATCCAGCACTGGAACCTGGCCTGCATCACTGATATGATATGCATGCACAGAAGTATCCGCATATGAACTTGATTGACATCCAATTATTAATCCATAGGGTTTAATATGATGTCGGCCCACCCTTTACAGCCATAACAGCTCCAACTCCTATGGGAAGGCTTTAGGAAGTCGCATGGTTTGGGAATGTGTTCATGGGAATTCTGACCTGGCTCAATTTTCTTCCAGAAGTGCATGTGTGAGGTCAGACACTGATGTTGGACGAGAAGGCCTGGCTCGCAGTCTCCGCTCTAATCCGTCCCAAAGGTGTTCTATCGGGTTGAGGTCAGGACTCTGTGCAGGCCAGTCCAGTTCCTCCACACCAGACTCGCTCATCCATGTCTTTGTGGAGCTTGCTTTGTGCACAGGTGTGCAGTCATGTTGGAACAGGAAGGGGCCGTCCCCAAACTGTCCCCACAAAGTTGAGAGCATGAAATTGATGATTGAAACACCTGAACTCTATGATTTGAATGGGTTAGTGAATACTTTTGGGAATATAGTGTTTTACAAAGACCTCCCAAACCATGATGGAGCACGGGAACAAGGTGTCTGTTCTGGTAGAGGTGCGTCCTGTTCAGCGAGATAAGAGCAATATTGTCACGCTTCCGGGTTTCCCCCGTTTCCCCGAACTCCACTTCCCAGAGGCCCTCCTGTGAAGACGTCATGTCAGCCGGCTCTCAACCGAGTGCACTGATTCGCTCGCAATCACCAGAATACTAACCAGATGAATCCAGTTATCGTTGGTGTACATTTACGGCATTTAGCTGACGCTAAATCCAGAGCGACTAACAAGGTTAGTCATATTACAGGTGGGCCAGTGTGGTGTTAGGAGTCTAGCCCAAGGACTCTTATTGGTGTAGCCCAGCGTAGTCACCCAGACCGGGATTCGAACCCCAGCCTCCCACATGTGGTGGTGGCTCTCTGTCGGGCAGTGGTGTTATCCGCTGAGCTACACCACTCATGGGGTCATTGCGAAGTTTTGCGACCCCGGTTAGCGACTCTGAGCGTTCTATTCTCTGTATCTTCTGGCTTTTGACTTTCCCCTTGTTATTCGACCACCCCTTGTGGATCATCCCTCTCGGCTCCTTCTTCTACTCGCTGGTTTCTCTACCTCGGATTGCCCCTCTACTCTCTCTTGTGTCACGCCCTTCTAACCTGGTTGCCTCGCTAATTGCTCTTCCTGGTTTCGACCTGTGCTTGTTTTGGACGTACGCGTTCCCAGTTTAATCCCTGTTGCTGTTGTTTGTTTTAATCTATTGTTTGTATAATAAACAGCCTTGACTCTCAGCTCTGCTCGCGTCGGTCCAGAGTCTTTTGATCTGACAAATATGAATCGGTCAGTGTGGGCCTGATGAGTTAGTCACAGATACAGTGTTGTAGACAAGCGAGAGATTTTAGATGCTTGTCTGTGTGTTCTCCGGCACGAGGCTGGAAATGAAATCTCCCATTTTAGCATCGTTTATTGCCGGTGCAGGAAATGAATTGAAATTTGATAAATTGCTGTTTGTATTATCTTGTCATGTGTGTTGAGAACAATTATATGGTGATTGAACTGTTTTGCCCAAACAGTATTCGTCGGTGCGTGTGTGTAAGTGGGCCTGTCTGGACCGTCACTTGCGTTTACAAGAGTGTAAGTGTGTATGGGCAGTCGAAAGTTTGGACGCACCTGTTTCTCCCAGTTTATAACATTTGAAATTAATGGCGAGGGCATTAACACTGTGAAGTTAACGCCCAGATGTTAATAAATGTAAAAATTAAATTTCAGATTTTACTTATTACTCTGTGTAGCTTTGCATGTTGTTGGTATACTGCTTGGTGGCTTCTTGAGAAGAACCCCCCACTGTGATGGTTTAGGCTTCTATGAGCTTTCACACTAATGCTGTGCCTAACCACGGTGCCTCCACACGTAGATTCGTTGGGCGTTTCCACCAAGATAGAAGCGGGACTCGTCTGAAGATGACCCGCTGCCATTCTGAGTCACTCCATGACAGTCTGGCACGACACCACTGCAGTCTTTGGTGACGGTGACGTGGTGTTAAGGGCAGTCGTCCTTAACATGTCGTCCTCACATGTAGTCCTGGGTGGTGCAGCCGTCTGCCAATGGTGCTGGCCCTAATAGGATGACTTATGGAGGACACCGCTGCTCGCTGAAGGTCCGCAGTCGTGGCTGTTGGGTCAGTCAGGGATACTGATGAGGCCCATCTCTGCTTATGTCGCATGTGCAGCTGAGTGTGAAACCTGAATCATTCAAATGTCTCATGATGTTTGTGAGTGTGTGCATATATATATATATATATAGAGGGGTTGGACAATGAAACTGAAACACCTGGTTTTAGACCACAATCATTTATTAGTATGGTGTAGGGCCTCCTTTTGCGGCCAATACAGCGTCAGTTGGTCTTGGGAATGACATATACTGCGTCCTGCACAGTGGTCAGAGGGAGTTTAAGCCATTCTTCTTGCAGGATAGTGGCCAGGTCACTACGTGATGCTGGTGGAGGTTCGTCCTTCTTGGTGGTATGCTGACATTACCCTGGATACCGTGGCTCTCGATACATCACAAAGACTTGCTGTCTTAGTCACAGATGCGCCAGCAAGACGTGCACCAACAGTCTGTCCTCTTTTGAACTCTGGTATGTCACCCATAATGCTGTGTGCATTGCAGTATTTTGAGCAGAACTGTGCTCTTACCTGCTAACTGAACCTTCACACTCTGCTCTTACTGGTGCAATGTGCAATTAATGAAGATTGGCCACCAGGCTGGTCCAATTTAGCCATGAGACCTCCCACACTAAAATGACAGGTGTTTCAGTTTCATTGTCCGACACCTGTACATATATATATAGTCATCAACTTTACTATTTACACACCGTCCATCAGCTCACCTTGTGTGATTTTAATGATGGTTGGACAAATACAGATGCTCTAAAATCACTTGACTAAAACCATATAACACTAAATATAAAAATATACATGTAATATAGTTTGTATTTAAATATATATATCGTTTCTGTCCAGATCAAACCATGTATTTTCATTTTTGTTGATTTGTACTTTAATGCGTCATTAGAACAGCAGCTGCTGTTTACACTGTGTGATACTTCATGAAGAATGGACCAGCAGAAATGGACCACAGTTGGTTATAAAGACGTCTGGTTCCTTTGACTTACATTAAAGTCAAATGGGGGTTTTGCCCTCTCCTGTAAAGCTGCCATTTTGGAGATGCATGTTTTGTTTTGGACAGTGATGATATATACATGTTGGTTGGTGTAGCTCGGCGGATAACACCACTGCCCGCCAGGGAGCCGCCACCACCACATGTGGGAGACTGGGGTTCGAATCCTGGTCTGGGTGACTATGCTGTGCTACACCAATAAGAGTCCTTGGGCAAGACTCCTAACACTACACTGGCCCACCTGTAATATGATTAACCTTGTCGCTCTGGATAAGAGCGTCAGCTAAATGCTGTATATGTAAATGTGTATATAGTGAGTGTAAAGAATGTAAATGGAGGTTGTATGTATTGTCAGGGCAGTGTGAAATGTATGCACATGGTATGCTACGATGGGTTTCTATAGAGTATGTATAGTAACTGTCTATGCAGATATGAATAGTGCACCACAGATGCAGTAATGCTAGGACATACGTCTTGGTGTTAGTGCAGTAAGTTATTTTATGTAGTTCAGTGTGTTCATTAAACCATGCCGAACGTCTCCTCTAGGAATCCCGGTATTGCATGTAGTCATCATACGATGCCTGGTTTGGCTAATCAATACTTAATTATGTAAGTCGAGTGTGTTGGTGGTTGATTTGAACAAATCCATGCAGCTGCAACAAGGAGACATCCGGAACCAGAAGCTGATCTTTAAGAACGGCTCACTGTGTTTTGAAAATGAGAAATTCTGGGTGCTAGTTTAAGCATAACCCATTATATCATCTCCCTTACAGGATGTGAAAACCCGATTCCGTCAGTTGTGTGCTGGTAGGGTACTGTATATGAGCATGCATGTGCATTTCTGCCCATGTGCTGGGGTTATGTGTCACATCGGGCCACCGAGGCTGTCTCTTCCTCTCTGATCTCAGCTGAAGCACTGGCCTCGCGGCTTTCCTCTCACCCTGATCTTTGCTCCGTGGGCGGATGCGTAACTGAGAACATTACCCCCACCCTGCATGTGTCAGGCTCCTGCCTCGTGCCCATGCAGCTGGCCATTATTATACCCTCCTCATTGCTTTGCAGTACTGCAAGCTGGTGCATCCATTGGGTTTTGGCTCTTTCAGCTGCTTCCGATTGTGTTTACGAAGCATTAATGATGGCACTAAAAGCCTTTGGCAGCTCGTCTTGGTTTTCCAAAGATGCCAGTTGTACGTTCGGAGTGATAGTTTGGAGAACCGTGTTTTTCAGAATTTCCTCCTTACTGTAAATGTAGTTGAGCAGCCAAGACTGGCGACTGGTGTCTGGAGCGATGTGGCTAATGTTGCTAACGAGTAATGAACAGCTTAGCATAATGCAATTTAGCATAATGCAAATGGAATACCTAAATAAACAAACTGAAGGGCTGGACCACAAATCTCATTAGCATGGTTTCCACTCTGGAAATAGTCCATCAGCCAAGACATGTCTGGTGTCCATATTGTCTTCTAAGTGGGACTTATGAAGACCTGAATGTGGTTTGAGCAGGTCAAGAGAAGTGACAGCTTTGGTACCAACTAGGGTAGCAGAATTTGGACACCCAATATGTCCAACTGACTGCATCTAGGGGTATGTGGGAAAAATTGGCTGGCTATTTCTCCAAGGAAGCTCAAATAGTCTTGGCACCATGTGATTGTTACCTGTATAAATGGAGGACAGGACCATTGCAGTGCAAACCTAAAAGACATATTGTGTAAAGCTGATCTGTCTGAAGTTCATCATTTCCAATTGCTAACTCGTAGGTTCTGGTGGAGGTGTAGGAAGAACCAATAACAGCTGTGATTGGATTGGGCATGGACTGGACAAGTTTCTGGATGTAGCCACATCAGTGTTCAGACACTCTTACGTCAAAGCATTGAGCAGTTGGGCCAGATTTGGTGGATGCCTTCCCTGGCACAATTCCGAGGAGAATTCCCTGTAGACTGCGATTGTAGCCACTGCTGGTAGACCCGTATGACCGTACGCTTGCATACACCTGCAGATTCAGCTACTTCCTTCACACTATGGTCTATGGCTACGCCCAAATGCTCCGTCACTCCTTTTAGCCCATCATTAACATCTGCTCTGGAGCCATTTTCCACACATGGAACGAGACATTCCCTGCACTGTAGCACCTCTTCCCAATCTATGGATCCCGGCACTCACACCCCGCAGGTATTTATAGCCCTGTCATCCTCATGCAGCGCCATCTGCAGGAGGCTGAAGAATAACGAGAAAGATAGAAATGATGGAAGATACAGAAAACGAGTGATCAAAAGTGGCATCACCACTCATCTGCCAGTGGGCTGCAGAGAAAACGCTGGTGGACTGCTAGTTTGTCCATTAGCAGACCAAGAGTGGTCCGCTATGCTCTTACTATTAGGGTCTTGGCTGATCAACTGTGACGTAAGGGATAAAGGTCTCTTAGTCATACTCAATGGAGGGATTCCTGTGGCTGAAGCCTGTTCAGCGACGCTGGTTATGTCAATTTGACCACATCCCTGTCTCCTGAACGAGCAGCTCCGAGTCGTTTCAGCGACAGTGCAACTTTAATCTTACCCATGCTCATTTGTGGGTGCCAGCTGGGTGGGAGATTTATGTGTTTTCTTTGTTCTGTGCCATGCAAATTTGATGAGCTCGCTCTTTGTGCTCTTGCCCTGATCGTCATTAAAGAGCCGATGATTAAGGCCCTTGTACGCGTCTCCAGCCTGTGCTGGTAATAAACGCAGAGCTGCAGCCTCATAAAGGACCAGCTACACTGCTGAGAAATTGTTTAACAGTGACAGAAATAAGGTGTGACAGTCGTTTTTCTCGGCTGGCGCTGCCACCAACACTGGAGAAGACTTCAAGTCCTAAATGCAGCCACTTTCTACACTCATCATCAGAAGATAAAGGTGACCAGGATCAATAACTGATGATACATTTAGACTGATATGATCAATATTTATTGAGCTACACATACAGAAGTCTGTCTCTCAGTATGGGATCGGGCCGCCATGTTTGCTAACCCAACACGCCAGACGTCTCGGTATGGAGCTGTAGAGGTTCCTAATGGTGTCCTGTGATAATCCATCCCATGCAGCTTGAACATCCTCACACAGTTCCTGCAGATGGTGCGGTAGGGGTGGAGGTGGAGGGACACCAGGTCTTCTGGACGTGTGACACCAAACCGTTCATCTTGGTGCTGGCCACGGTGCCTCCACACACGGGTTCGTTGGGCGTCTCCACCAAGACTAAAGCGGGACTCGTCACTGAAGATGACCCGCTGCCATTCTGAGTCACTCCATGACAGTCTGGTACGACACCACTGCAGTCTTTGGTGATGTTGATGTGGTGTCCGTTGTCGCAACAGCCTGTGTGCATGTGGTCCTGCGTGGTGCAGCCGTCTGCCAATGGTGCTGCACTAACAGGATGACTCATGGAGGACACCACTGCTCGCTGGATGTCTGTAATGGTGGCTGTTGGGACAGTCAGGTACAGCAGTAAGGCCCGTCCTTGGGCGAGTGTGGAACTTGAATCATTGGGATGTCTCACAATGTCAACCCTACCCACTTAGTTTCCTTCCTGTCGGCTGATGAACCATGCATGTCTTTGCAGAGTTCTGCTCATCCCTACTGATTTCCTCTAGAACGTTTGCTAAGCTGGATGACGGTGCGCCTGATGTTCAGTTTGTTCGCTTATAAAGGCTGCGCTTTTATCCATCATGCTGCCTTTCTGTTCCGTATAGCGCCGGCCTCCATTTAGCACAGATTGACCTGAAGGTCATGAGCTACTCATAAGACGAGTTATCCATCTGGGAAGTGGTGAGGTGGGAGTAGGAGCATTTCTGAGCCACAAAAATCCAAGCAGAGGAACATTCTACACTAAGCGAGGCAAGACGGGCGGACATGACCTCAGTTAGGAGAGCTGTGATTAGGCTGAGATGCAGCAAACACAACAGCTTCAGAGGATGCAGCGGGACTTTGCTCCAAGGAAGCGGCAACAAGTTGGTGCAGTATTTTGTATCATCAATATCTAACTAGGGACGCAAACCAAAACCCAACTGACACATAAGGCCACATACCTCCAACGTGCCACTTTTCACCGTTCCTTAAATTACATGTGCTAAATCCCACATAGCAAGCGGATGTGGGCCACATCTGGCAACGATATGACACTGCTGGTCCACTGTCGGCACTGGCAATCTCCCGTGAGCCACAGAATGCCCATATATTTACAATATGCATTTGGCCCACTTGTCTTAAAACGGATACGGGTCCACTTCTGGCACAGATATGACACTGCTGGTCCACTGTTGGCACTGGCAATCTCCCGTGAGCCACATAAGGCCACATACCACATACCTCCAATGTGCCACTTTTTCACCGTTCCTTAAATTACATGCGCTAAATCCCACATAGCAAGTGGATGTGGCACCACTGGTCCACTGTCGGCACTGGCAATCTCCCATGAGCCAAAGACAGCCCACATATTTACAACATGCATTTGGCCCACTTGTCCCAAAACGGATAAGGGTCCACTTCTGGCACAGATATGGCACTGCTGGGCCACTGTCGGCACTGGCAATCTCCCATGAGCCAAAGACGGCCCACATATTTACAACATGCATTTGGCCCACTTGTCCCAAAATGCATACGGGTCCACTTCTGGCACAGATATGGCACAGCTGGGCCACTGTCGGCACTGGCAATCTCCCGTGAGCCAAAGATGGCCCACATATTTACAACATGCATTTGGCCCACTTGTCCCAAAACAGATACGGGTCCACTTCTGGCACAGATATGACACTGATGGTCCACTGTCGGCACTGGCCATCTCCTGTGAGCCAAAGACAGCCCACATATTTACAACATGCATTTGCCCCACTTGTCCCAAAACGGATACGGGTCCACTTCTGGCACAGATATGGCAGAGTTGCCTACTTTTGGCTGAGCCCTGGCCCTAACGTGGTGCATACGTGGCCCACATCTTGCTACCTGGAGATCTGGCAAGTGTGGTTGAGATCTCAACCCAACTGGCAAGTGGGCCAGATGAAAATGGGGAATGAGGTCCAGATTTGTTTACACTGTAAGTAACAGACAACCTCCTACACGAAGGAGTCCAACTCTTGAAGCTCTGACCTTTTAGCATGGCCATAATAAGGATTATATAATAAAGATAATATCTGATGATATACATATGATAACACACGGGTGGGTAAGGCATTGTTTAACAAGAGCTAGTGGAGTCGGTTTACAAGTCTATCTGAAAATTGTAAATAATATTTATGATGTGGGGTGCGTGTGAGTGGCAGGATTCATAGATTGAAAAGAGGTGGTGCAGTGCAGTTAATGCCTCGTCCCATGTACCTCCATCATGAACTCAATGTTCATGCTTCACCAACCAAGACTATCCTGCCAACAGCGTCTTGTGGGCAATGTCCTGTGGGCAGCGTCTTGTGGGCAATGTCCTGTGGGCAGTGTCCTTTGTACCCCAAGCATGAAGTCATGTACCCCAAGCATGAAGTCATGAAGACAATGTTGGTCCGACCTCCATGGATCTCGATGGAATCCCTCCCCTTTAAACGTCACACCGTTATATTTTTGTCATATCACACGCCTTTTTTTTTTTTTGCCTCCATCCACAGCCCATGATGTATCCAGGCTGGAGCACAGAAAGAGACATCCTCCCACAATAGACGTGTTTCCTTATCTCCCAGCGAGAGCGCCGCGTATCTTTCCTCATATAAGTGAGTTCCAGTCCGTGAGATAAGGGCGGATAGGTATTGTACACAGTATGAATTGCCTTTCCGTTCGTGCAGCCCGTGTGCAGAGGCCTCGGTTTAGCAGAACCCCGGTAATTCATCTTCGGGGTGCGTATGTAGAGGTGCTAGCGCGGTGCGGTGAAGCACATCCGGCTGCTTTTGCGCGCGCAAGTCCTTCTGATTTCTCTTTTCTTTAAAAAGCAAATTCAATTTGAGAATCATTAGTGACTAAAGTGCCCGAAGTGTCTGCGGGTGAGCGGAGACACGCACACACTGTGTGAGAAGGGACCCTATTTTGCACATCTGGCCCTCGATTCATCTCAATTAATGCAGACATGCCTTCGCTCTATACGACTCTCTCTCCCTCTCCTCCTCTGTATCTTTCTCTGCTCCTTTGTCTCCCTCTTGGATGCGCCAGATCCTGTTCAGTCTCTCTTTCCCTCTTTCTCTCTCCTTTCTCTCGGCTCTCCGTCAAATTAACACTCACAGGCCTTTCGTCTTTAATCCGCAGTTTGAATGAATGGATCTCATGCTTTGTTAATGCCCCCATAATTGCGCGGGGTGTGCAGTGTGTGTGTTTAGACGGTGGACTGGAGGCCATGTGATTAATTGGGGGTGCCATTGGTCAGCCCTGTTATCTAAAGCAATCTATGTTTCAGCTACTCCACAATTACGGAGGACGAAGGACTGACTGATGCAGTTGCAGTTTTTCGGCACTGTTCAGCAAATGCACGTAGTACAGAGACATGCAGGAGAACTGGGTTTAACCCAACACACCGTGTGTGTGCGGAGTGTGCTTTATTAAGTACACCCTTGTTTCAATGCTAAACTCCACTGACCACATAGGAGCACTTTGTGGTTCTACAGTTACAGAGTGTAGTCCATCTGTTTCTCTGTCGATGGTCAGGACGCCCACAGGACCACCACAGAGCAGGTACGATGTGGGTGGTGGATCATTCTTAGCACTGCAATGACACTGACGTGTGGTGGACGGTGCCACTGTTGTTGGACTGGTTGTGTCGTCCATCCAGACACCCAGTGCTATCTAGCCATCATGCGTCCTGTTGGGCCTGAGAATCGTCCACCAACCAAAACTACCTGTGGGCAGCGTACTGTGGGCAGCGTACTGTGGGCAGTGTCCTGTGGGCAGCGTCCTGTGGGCAGCGTCCTGTGGGCAGCGTCCTGTGGGCCACATCCTGTGGGCAGCGCCCTGTGGGCAGCGTACTGTGGGCAGTGTCCTGTGGGCAGTGTCCTGTGGGCCGCGTCCTGTGGGCAGCGTCCTGTGGGCAGCGTCCTGTGGGCAGCGTCCTGTGGGCAGTGTCCTGTGGGCAGCGTCCTGTGGGCAGTGCCTTGTGGGCAGCGTCCTGTGGGCGGCATCCTGTAGGCAGTGTCCTGTGGGCAGCGTTTTGTGGGCAGCGTCCTGTGACCACTGATGAAGGACTAGAGGACGACCAACACTGCACTGTGCAGCAGCAGATGAGCTATCGTCTCTGACTGTCCATCTACAAGGTGGACCAGCCAGGTAGGAGTGTCTAATAGAGTGGACAGTGAGTGGACACAGTGTCTCAACACTCCAGCAGCACTGCTGTGTCTGATCCACTCACACCAGCACCACACACACTAACACCACCACCACGTCAGTGTCCCTGCAGTGCTGAGAATGATCCACCCCCCACACAATACACATCCTTTACACTTGTGCAGTTGGTGCAGAGTAGCGAGTCTGGAATGCTGTATCGTGTCTTCAGTTGACTCCTAATCCAGATCACTGCTGAGATCTCTCTCAGGGATTCAGTGAGCAGATCAGTAAAGGGACTCAAGTGTGGCTGTGATCACAACAGTGTTTCCTCCACCATAGAAATTAGTGGGCGGGCTGCCCAGTAATCTGGATCAGCTACCCGCTAATCCCATTAACGGTTCTTCCTCGTCCTCAGCAGACAGAAATGCACACTGCAGCCACAACAACAGCAACCTGATCGTTCTCTGTGGTTTTGAATGTTTGCACTGGTGCGTTGTGTTCTAGGATTCTTTGCACCCATTAGCTGCCAAAATGAGCCCACGGTAACCTGAGACGGTAACCAGGGCACTTCTTCACCGGCTAGAACGTGCTCCTATGTTTCTAGAATGTTCTGGAGGCTTTATAGCACACAATAGTTGGGTGGTGTGGTGCAAAGAATAACGGCACTACCTGCTACCACACCATGGACTGGGGTTCCATTCCGGGTCTGGTTAACTATGGAGTCCTTGGGCAAGACTCCCTATACTATGTTGGCCTAGCTGTAGTTATGCTAGGGTGTGCAGTCCATCCCATAATCAGAATAAGACATAGACTAAGGTCCTGGCTAAGGTTATGATGGTCGGGGGACGGGGCACCTTTCTGCTGCCCCCCAATGCCAGTCCACTAGAAATCAAATATTAGTATGATATTAATACAATCTATACTTTCAGTTGCTATGGTGTTTTTTAGTTGCTATGGTGTTGCTACGTAGTTCCTATGGAATCAGGTGGCTGTGATGGTTTGCTAGGCTGCTGGTATGGTATCCCAGGTGGTTGCTAAGGTGTTGCTAGGTGGTTGCTACGGTATCCCAGGTGATTGCTAATCTGGTGCTAGGCAGTTCTTATGGAATCCCAGGTAGCTGCGAATCTCTGGTTTGCTAGGCAGATGCTATGGTATCCCAGGTGGTTGCTGTGTATCCTATGTGGTTGCTAAGGTGTTGCTAGGCAGTTCCTATGGAATCCCAAGTGGCTGCGATGGTTTGCTAGGCAGTTGCTATGGTATCCCAGGTGGTTGCTAAGCTGTTGCTAGGCAATTTCTGCGGTATCACAGGAGTTGCTAAAATGTAAATATGCAGGGGCTAAGGGATTCCAGGTGGTTGGTAAGATGTTGCTAGGCAGTTTCTATGGAATCCCAAGTGGCTGCAATGGTTTGCTAGGCAGTTGCTAAGGTATCCCAGGTGGTTGCTAAAATGCACTCTTCTAAGTCTAGTCACAGCAAGGTAGCTTGTGGCCCCCGCCAACGACCAATGCCAACACCGATAGAAATTTAATGGGGGAATACCGCATAGCCGTTTCTGCTGCAGTCTGACTCCAATGGCGAGGAATGTGGGTACGAATGGCAGCAGGAGAGAAGAATCAGGAGAAAATAGGAGAAGATGGAGTGATTGAGAACCACCCCCCACCTTCCACTCAAGCATCACGAGGGAACCTGCTGTTGTTCTCCTGTTGCCATGGCGATGAGGAAACGGCTCTTGTACCGAGCCCCAAGTGTGAGAGAGGTGGGGGTGAAAAGAGAGAGAGTGAGGGAGAAAGAGAAAGAGGAGAGAGGGGAGGAACAGGTAAGAGGAAAAGCACAGAGAAAGTGATTTAAGGAAAGCCGAGGAGAGAGACGCTTCAGCCTTCCAATCCCAGCAGCTTTGACCTTCTCCTGGTCAGCGGTCCTCGGCTCGCTTCGGTGTAGAGAGCTATTTTAAAGCACGTCCAGAAATGCTCTGCACCGCGTTACACAGGTCCACTCTCCAATGAAGCCAGGCAGTTATACAGCATCACTCTGGCTTCACATCTTCTGCAGTGTGCAGTCAGACTCAGGGCGACCGCATCACCTCCACAGGTAGAAACACGGCGGTGGTGTTCAACTTTCTTTCACCGATGTAAATCATTGTAAAGAGACACAGCTGGATTCACCACCATCTGTGTTAAAGGAGGAATACCACTGATGCCTCACAAGTTCCTCATGGATAATGGGATAGGATGCGTTAATCCAGAGTGGTGTGTTGTGAAGTGCACAGTTTTAGGAAAAAACAGAATTCAGGGAAAAATCATATTCCTTGTTTACAGTGGTGGTTAGAGGAGGCTTAGCCGTCTTTTACAGAAAGCTATTATGAAATGGTTATGAGCAGCCTGAGACATTGCGGTTTGGCCTAAACCATAGTATAACAGTGCCATCAGGGTGGGTTGGCACAAACGGGGCATTGTAAGGTAATACAGCACCCCAAGAAATGTATCAATAAGCTTATAAAATGCACTACACCTGAGTCACCTGTGACTGAATAGCGTGTAACACCTCCACCAGCACCAGTAACAGCTCACTGGATTTCGCATGGACTGGGGAAGTTTCTGGATGTAGCCACATCAGTGTTCAGACACTCTTGCAGCAAAGCATTGAGCAGTTGGGCCAGATTTGGTGGATGCCTTCCCTGGCACACTTCAGAGGAGAATTCTCTGTAGACTGCGATTTTATCCACTGTTGGTAGACCCGTATGACCGTACGCTTCCATACACCTGCAGATTCAGCTACTTCCTTCACACTATGGTCTTTGGCCACGCCCACATGCAGTCACTCCTTTTAGCCAATCATTAACATCTGCTCTGGAGCCATTTTCCACACATGGAACGAGACATTCCCTGCACTGTAGCACCTCTTCCCAATCTATGGATCCTGTCACTCACACCACGTAGGTATTTATAGCCCCATCATCCTCGTGTAGCGCCACCTGCAGGAGCCTGAAGATACTACCACCTTAAACATGCAAGGTAAAAAGGTTTTTGGCGGGTGAGCTTATTATCATAGAAGTAAATATTGGTAACCCAGGGTGCTAGGCTGGGGTTGGTAGGTTGCAAGGTTTACATTAAGAGCAGCCCACAATAAGACAGAACACTAAATGCCAATAAATGAATCACAAATGTACATTATGAATTGATGAGCAAACAGGTGTTTTCACAAGACATGAAACATAAAAATTCCAAAACTACTTCAGTAAAAATTCCATGGTTTGGAATGTTATCTTCCAGACCTCCATGATTTTTGATATTTCACCATGCATACCTGCAAACCAGGAGATCCAAATAAATACTACGGAGTGTAGACAGAATTGACCCAGCCATTCATGCCTAGGAGTTCAAACAGCATAACTGGACTCAGTGGATGGATAGGATCCTCCCTTTGGCCCCCATCACTGAGCATGATGCTAGCCGATGCAGGCATCTGTTAACTGGCAAAACAGAACTGACAGTTAGCATTGTCCTTCAAGCGTGCTGAGCTGTCCAGTGATGTCCTAGCCTTCACCCTCCCAGTGTGGCAGTATTGTTTCATAGACCTAGGCCTGGATTCCCTTATTCCAGGTGGGTTAATTAGCCAGGCCATATTTGGTGTCTGGTTTTGCGCTTGACCTGCTACGCTAATGTAGCTTACAGGTAGCGAAAGGGAATTAGCCCACTAGCTAGGCCGCCAGTTAGCAAGCCTAAACCATGGCACTTGTCTCAAAGTAGTTTCAGTCTCAGTTGCTCATGTTGTTTCTGACCACGATCTGCTCCTAACAGTGGTGGTACTGAGCTCATGTAGATATTAGCGAGCGCTGGCGATAAGAGCTCTCATCGGAATCTCGAGAGCCAGACGAGGAGGTTGCAGCGTAAACGGCTCTCCTGCACACTGGCGATGACATCATTCCCTCTCCCTTTGTTCTCAGCCTCTCTAAGTTCTCGTGCTAGGGATGAGTGGTGTCTCTGTGTTTGCTCTAGTGGAGCTCGGTGAGTATTCAGTTAAACACTGTTACATTTCATTGACAAGAGACATCGCCTCTGCGGACATCCAGGTCTGGACCCCTCTGGACAGCTCAAGAGCCTGAGGAGGAAGGAGTGAGAGGAACCAAATCTCAAAGAGACACGCAACCTGCTCCCAGATAGTGGCAATACAATGAGTTGCCAGTTTATTAGGAATATCCAGTACCTAGTAGTAGGAGGTATGGCCAAAAATGTCAAATGGGATTTGATGTAGATCCTTGTATGTGTATATTTAACCAAACGTATTGTGATGTTTGTACGTGGGACATGTGGTTGGTACAGTGTAGTGGGTAACACTGCCTCCCACTTTCTAGAATGGGATTTGATCCCTACCTGGTCTAGCACTGTTTCTTAGTGGTTGGTGTAGCTCAGCGGATAACACCACTACCTGCCAGGGAGCCACCACCACACGTGGGAGACTTGGGTTCAAATCCTGCTCTGGGTGACTACGCAGTGCTACACCAATAAGAGTCCTTGGGCAAGACTCCTAACACTACATCGGCCTACCTGTAATATGTACGTCGCTCTGGATAAGAGCGTCATCTAAATGTAAATGAACCCCGGTAGTGCACTCTGCTCTGCACATTTCAGTGGGTTCCCTGATTTAACACACCCCCTGCAACTCCGAACGGGCTTGTTAATGAGCTGATAAGTGGAATCAGGGAGCAGGGAAAGGTAGGGTGGGGTAGCTCCAAGACCAGGGCCGAGAAACACTGCCCTAAACCACCCCAGTAAGGGTCCTTGGGCAAGACTGTGTAAGATATGATCAAACTGTATTTGGCATAAACTAGAAACAAGATCGTGAGCCGGGCCCTCTCATCCACCATCAGTGTTTGACCTCACCATTGCTCTCCTGAAAAAAATGGGGTGGGGTGGGGGTAAAAGTTCTTATTGGCTCACTCCAAAATCTTGGAGAAAGCCTTCCCAGAAGAGCGAAAGCTGGTATAGCTACACAGTGGGGAGCAGGTCCGTATGAATGCCTATGGATTTAGAATGGCATGCCATAAAAGCTCCATACGTGTGTATGCGTCCCAATACTTTTGTCCATGTCGAGTAGATCTACAGTCCTGCAGTCCTCAATAAAGGACAGGATTGGTCTTTACTCGAGCAAATTTACAGCCTCCGTGCCATGCAGCGTCAGATTGACTGAAACACTGGACAGGTTTATTTGATCAGGTGCAGCCGTGGCTGTGCGATGCAATCTCCAAATTGAACACAATATGTCATGTGATCCGCTACGGCGGGCGATTGCTTTTATGCAAACCCGGGCCGTCGCAGTTCTCCTCTGTAGCTTTTCCATTACATACAGTACGGCCAAAGATGTTGCCTGTCATCCTCGCTGAAAGAGGGCCTACTTTAATCAGGGAGCTGCTCAATTTAATTTAAAAAGAGCGAATGGATCTTAGCCACCAATTGCTAAGCTAGCAGAGTAGCGCTCCGGAGTAGCCTGGAATATACAAGATTACTTATAGCAACAAGAACCCTCGCCGACTGCTAGCCGAGGGGGGAGTTTTTTCCACCTGTGGTGCATTTGCCGGTGGAAGTGAAGGATAAGGGCATGAGTGGAGGAGGAACGGTTCAAATAGACTTTCTGAGATAGTTTTAAAGACGGAGAGATGTGTGAGAGAGAGAGTGATGGAAAAAGAGAGAGCTTCAGAATTGTTTCTGAGAGAATGAGACGGACGAGAGGGAAGTAAAAGACATCCTGTTGACTTCCCTCGTCTCCGTGATGGTTGGGAGCAGGAGGAGCTCCAGCATGGCACTCTTACATTAGGATCTTACATTGGAGCTGTCCCGAAAATGAGGTCCTGGGGAGCACTTCAGAAGGACGCGTGTGGTAGAATGGAATTAGTTAACCTTCCCTGGAAACACTGCGCTGAACTATTATGGCCTTGACAGTAAAAAAGACGTTGCTAATTGAAGCGCAGAAGAAGCTTAGAGAGTGCCGAGTTGAAGCCTCGAGCCTGCTGTAAATATACGGGCAGGTTTACGTTTCAAAACGAGAGAAACGACGTCTCATTAGAGCCTGAAATATTTGTTGGTCTGGGGTCGGGTTGAGATTCCACGTTCGGCTTTCTCACTGCCCCTCTCCCGATTGGAGCAGCTTGCACCCTGCCGGTCCCGCTGCTTTTGTTTCACTCCTTTCTTTAATCCTCCATTCTGCTTTCATTACCTTAAAGCAGTTTGTACGCTGGCATGCTTGAGTCACCCACACGTGTTGCTCCCAGAGCTGAACGTCAAGGCCCACAAGCTCCATGTGTAGAGAAACCGAGGCGGGAGACTCAGGAGAGGGCAGCAGCCCAGCCAGAAGGGCCTGGGTTTGATTGCCTAGCCAAGTGAGCAGGGTACTTCCAGTGTGTACATCTGGGCTCCTGGACACTCTAGACACTTTACTGTACATCCTCTACATCTGGACTCCTGGACACTCTAGACACTTTACTGTATATCCTGCACATCTGCACTCATGGACACTCTAGACACTTTACTGCACATCCTGTACATCTGGACTCCTGGACACTCTAGACACTTTACTGTATGTCCTGTACATCTGGACTCCTGGACACTCTAGACACTTTACTGTATATCCTGTACATCTGGACTCCTGGACACTCTAGACACTTTACTGTATGTCCTGTACATCTGGACTCCTGGACACTCTAGACACTTTACTGTATATCCTGCACATCTGCACTCAAGGACACTCTAGACACTTTACTGTATATTCTGCACATCTGCACTCATGGACACTCTAGACACTTTACTGCACATCCTGTACATCTGGACTCCTGGACACTCTAGACACTTTACTGTATATCCTGTACATCTGGACTCCTGGACCCTCTAGACACTTTACTGTATATCCTGTACATCTGGACTCCTGGACCCTCTAGACACTTTACTGTACGTCCTGTACATCTGGACTCCTGGACACTCTAGACACTTTACTGTATACCCTGTACATCTGGACTCCTGGACACTCTAGACACTTTACTGTATACCCTGTACATCTGGACTCCTGGACACTCTAGACACTTTACTGTACATTCTGTACATCTGGACTCCTGGACACTCTAGACACTTTACTGTATATTCTGTAGATCTGGACTCCTGGACACTCTAGACTCTTTACTGTATATCCTGTACATCTGGACTCCTGGACACTTTATCTATGTAACATTGCCCACCCTGCTACTCTGAAAGTGCTCGTTAATGAGCTGATAAGTTGAATCAGGTGTTAGGAGCAGGGGCAGGGTACCTCCAGGACCAAGGCTGAGAAAACTAAACTGGCCCAGAGTGTATGTTCTGCCCAAAGAGTGCTGGAATAGACTTTTGCGTCCTCGAAGCTTAAGCAGCGTAGATGGTGTTGATGTCCAGTTCGGTGCATGTTTAATAAAAGCTAGTTAAAGCTGTTGCACTGTTTTGTTCTGCAGATTAATTATATTTATTGTTTATAGGCGAAGCTGTTTGCTGCTGTGCATTGAATGTGATGGTGCTTTACCCAGGGACACATGAATACCCAGTCAGTCCTGGGGTTTAAACCCATGATCTTGTGGCTGCTGGTTCATCGGCTACCACTAGGCTACCAGCCACCTTTTTGTATTGGCTACTGTGGGTATTGTGGTTGGATTTTGATCGGGTGTCTGCCCTAAGTGGAAGTACAGTAGACAGGCGTGAAGTTTTGCACCCTGTTCATTCATAATGGAAATTTGCACTTTAATGAAGTTTTTCCAAATACTGTACGTCAGATGAAACAGCTGTACACAAGCACAGCATTCCCAATCAGACCAAACATTTTGGAGTTGGAATGGGGTCAGTATCTCTGAAACTGTGGTGTAAGTTAGTGGATAGAAAATCTCTGGAGTGAAAGCTAGTAACGCTAGCCTCATGTTTGGAGCCTAATTTGAGAAATTACGATTGAATGGCTAAATACTCATATGTCCGCACCTAAACCTGAACACTACGCTCATAAGCCAGGTTATTTCAACTGCATGTGTGAATAAAATAGGGGGAAACCAGTAAAATGCCCCCAGTGCCAATGCTTCCTTGACAAATTTGGGACTTGGGGAATGTGGTCCCCATGAAGTAAGAAAAACAATTTGTGCATACACACACAGACAGCTTTGCTGTGCTTGTTTGCAACCAAAGGCCAGAGCTCAGTGACCTACACAATGAAAAGCACTCAGGACGTCCCACAAGATGAGCCGCGGTGGTTATTGGGTCAGTGCACTCTAACTGATAAGATTTGCCGCAAATATGATTAGAGAAATGACAAGGTCAGAAACCCACCCACTCAAATCTGATTTACTGGAGGTGTGGCAAGAGTGTAGCTTAACGTCACTCTCAAGCCAGGAGGGTGGAACTGAGCAATCTTATAAGGGTTAGGATCAGATCTCAGTTCTGGTGTCATACAGAGGAGCTCGATAAGTGACCATTAGCAAAACTCCTCTATTCTGGCTGCCTGGTAGCGTCTGGTCATCTGTGACGTACCTAATAGGGTGTTGTACCTCCACCAGCACCAATAACAGCTGGGACTGGTTTTGGCATGGACTGGGCTAGTTTCTGGATCAATGTTCAGACACTCTTCCCTGTAGACTGGGATTTTAGCCACTGCTGGTAGACCCCTACAACCGTACGCTTCCATACACCTGCAGATTCAGCTACTTCCTTCACACTATGGTCTTTGGCCACGCCCACATGCAGTCACTCCTTTTAGCCAATCATTAACATCTGCCCTGGAGCCATTTTCCACACATGGAACGAGACATTCCCTGCACTGTAGCCCCTCTTCCCAATCTATGGATCCCGTCACTCACACTCCACATTGATTTATAGCCATTTCATTCTCGTGCAGCGCCATCTGCAGGAGCCTGAAGTTACTACCACCTTAAACTCATGTAGGCCTGATGTAAACTGAACTGAAAATGAATCATCTTTACATTAACTAGACCGGACAACCCAAAGCTAAAGCAGCAGGTTTGCCTGCCTGATGATACGGTTTTAGCCTTCAGATGATCAGGGTAGCATGTCTCCGGCTTTCAAATGATCATTCAAGTGTTACCAAAGCACTAAGTGGCCAGTGCAGGGCTACTCCTCCCGGAGGGTGTCTGGAAAACACTAGTCTGTGTACAGTTAACATGCCTCAAGATGGACAGCAATATGGTGGATGTGAGCAGATTGTGTTTGTAGCGCGCGGGCTCACCCTGGATGGGCATATAGCACCATGTTGAGGTGTGATATGAGATGTGTGATATTGCTGGGGATGCTGCTGTGAAACTGAAATCAAGTCTATAGGAGACGTGTTTTCGTGGGCCGGAGCCTCGGTGCCTAAAACATCATGTGGGAAATAGCTACATGAGCACAAACTGACATGTTGCAGCCGGTATATGTTGTCGGTGTGGCGCCTTTGTTTTTAGTCTGTATTCGAAAGTTCCAGCAATGAAATTAATTTATCTGCTGCTGTGATCATCAGTATGACTCATTTGAGCAGTATGTAATGGTTGATTACGTGCTCTTGACTATTGCGCATGCGCGCTGAGCTGTAGCTCTCTGCGCAGGACGAAGGAGCTAGTTGTTAGCCTAGCCTCCCGTCTGATGCAGCTGCTTCTAAGTTACTCCGGACAGTAATGGTGAGATCTGTGGCTGCTTGGGCCAATAAACACCACTTCTACCCCTGCATGGAGTGTGTCCTGGGCGTGTGTCTTTAGAGAGTCCCGGGACCAGGGCCTTTTCCTGGGTCTGGCTCCTGCACCGCACCTTTTCACCCTTACAAGTAGTAAGCCTCCACCTTAACAGCTCTGATGTATATATATATATATATATTTAGTGGTGTAAAATCTTTGATCTCTTTTTCCGCACAGTGTAAAAGCTCTAGTTCTCCTTTCAGGTTAGTGAATATTCATGAGGGACCGACCAATAGAATCGCTCCAAACCTGCTTAGTAATAAATCTATTCTATCAGCTCCACTGCAGGGTAAGAAAGCTGGTTCCTCCTCCTGTACAGCTCCACTCTGGAGGGTTTTAAGGTGGACTGGATAATTCCATCAGGGCTAGTTTATAGTTTGGTGTCTTCACTTTTATTCTATAGTAAAGTTTTAAGATCAACAGAAGGAGAACCTTCAATTCTGACTGGTACTCTAGATGTTGGAGTCTACTTTATAAAATTTAATTTTTTTTTAGTTTTACAGATTAATATTGTATATAAAACAACACACATTATTTATTGTTTTCTAAAGTGACAGATTACCATATATATTAAATATCCAGTATCATGAAAACTGGATTAGCTTGCTTTTTTAAGAGATTACTGTAATATGAAACCATTATTAATGTTTCAAAATAAACCGTCCACTCTCCAGAGCATGCAGACTGTATCTGGAAACCAAGCAGCCACAGCTGATGTTTGTGGTGTCACTTTAAATTTATGGTGCATATTCACACTGATTATTGTAAGCAGCATTTTAATCTGGACTGCTATTAGAATAAGGTACCCAATACAAGCCAGCCAATCAGAATGAAGGTCAATTACATATAGTCTTAAAGGCGGAGAAACGAAAACAGCCTGTTTAATTCTAAAGGTTAAAGAGAGCTAGGGAAAATAAATTATGACTGGACTTGGACACATAAACATACATCACCAGCATCATCCGATATGAAATGAGTTGGAGCTGTGTTTGTCATCCGAGATTAATCATCCAGCACCTGATCCTGACCTCACTAATTCTCCCGTAGCTGAAGTTAAATCCTTTGCAATGTCTCAGCATCTGTGACTGCAGCTTGTGGCTGCAATCAAACTTTAACAGCAATGTTTCAACATCTAGTGTTAAGAGTAGAGGTTGTTTAATCTAACAAATAGGATAACAAATCCCATACATGCACATTGAACTTTAAAGGTTAAGCTCATATCCAGTTTTATAAATGTTCATATAACTGTAGTATTCTGTATTTTTTTTTTTTTTTATGAGACACCCTACCGCTCAAAAGGTTCGACTTATGTTCATCTTAAAGTTTAACTTTAAAATAAAAGTGAAGACACCAAACTATAAACTAGCCCTCATAGAATTATCCAGTCCACCTTAAAACCCTCCAGAGTGGAGCTTTACAGGAGGAGGAACCAGCTTCCTTACCCTGCAGTGGAGCTGATAGAACAAGGTGTATTACTAAGCAGGTTTGGAGCGATTCTATTGGTCGGTCCATCATGAATATTCACTAACTGAAAGGAGAACTGGAGCTTTTACACTGTGCAGAAAAAGAGATCAAAGTTTTTACACCACTAAATATATATTAGAGGTGGAGATATGGAGGAGTATCATACTGTGTACATCAGGAGTAGATGTGGTGTATCAGGATATGGACTGGTTCAGACTCTCATCAGGTGGAGCTGCTCAGTGTGAGACTGTAAAATCTTTAAGACCACCAACACCATCCATTAAGATGAGTGTGTTTAAACTGTTGACTTTCTGTGAGATCACTCTGACGTGCATATGGACGCATATTGCATATTCCAGCTATTTATCATTTTTATTCTTTATTCTGATGCAGTCACATGACCAGTTACCTCACTTTTACCTCAGAGCTGTTATTACTGTATCCACTGTTTTGAGCTAGCTGCTGCTAACGCTGCTCAGTTCACCTGAGATACGGTTAGTCTAGCTGTTAGCTACCCTCGGCTATTTCACTCTAAAACTGATCCTCTAAAGCGAGTTCATCTTTTATTAATCTTCAGACCTTTATATATAACTTTCTGAGGCTCATTCTGATGAACACACCCCACTACAATCACTACACCCACATTTACCTCAGAGCTGGTATTACTGTATCCACTGTTTAGAGCTAGCTGCTGCTAACGCTGCTCAGTTCACCTGATATGCGGTTAGCCTAGCTGTTAGCTACCCTCAGCTAGTTCACTTTAAAACTGATCCTCTAAAGCGAGTTCATCTTTTATTAATCTTCAGACCTGTATATTTAACTTTCCGAGGCTCATTCTGATGAAAATACACCCCACTACTTGTGTTTAGCTCCCTAGTGTTACCCACCGCCATTTTCACTGGCTGAGAGCTGGCAAGGCTGGTGCATGATGGGATACAGTACACCATGAAAATAGCTCCACCTGTATACTAGAACCTCTGACTGGAGCAGAACACCATCTGGGGATCTTCAGTACACTACAGATTTCCAGTTTGGTCACATACTATATACTACTTTAATGTAGATTCAGAACATAAGTAGTATGTAGTATGTCATTCAGAAGTCTGGCCGTAATAGCACATCTTTATCTTTCTCAGCATGTTAGTGTGACCGGCCCTCTATAACATAAGGTCAGACACTGTTTAAAGGACTGAGCGATAACAAACTAGGAAGCCGAGAGGAATATAAATCAGACAGGGTAGTGATGGTGGTGGGGTGTGAAGAGTTTCTCCCAAGGCACAAACGTAGAGATGGGAGTTTATGAGGGGGCGATTAGGGAGCAGGAGTCTGTGGTCTGCTCTTTCTCCCAGACTTCAGTTATCTGTGTTTAATGAGTTGGTACACATAGCCAGGATACGGGTAAACAGTAAGGGCAAATACGGGTTTGGAGACGCGTCCTTATGACATTTCTTCTGCTCAGTAATGTTTGATTTTCACTATTGCTTTTCCATGAACTGAGAAACAGTATCTGCAAAAGTTCTCCCAATTTGATCACGTAATATTTTACAAAACTATTTTGCAAAAGTTGGAGACCATCTCATCATCTAAAGAACAGCTGCACCCAGAAGGAGGTGTGGGAGTGCAGTGCTGTTGGGAAGGAGGATAAAGGTGATCCAGGATCAATAACTGGTGATAAATTTAGACTGATATGATCAATATTCATTGAGCTAAACATACAGAAGTCTGTCTTTCAGTATGGCGTCGGGCCGCCATGTTTGCTAAATCAACACGCCAGACGTATCAGCAAGGAGTTGTAGTAGCTCCTGATGGTGTAATCCATCCCATGGAAAATTCTCACGCAGTTCCTGCAGATGGTCTGGTATGGGTGGAGGTGGAATGACACCAGGCCTTCTGGACATGTGACGTGTGACAACAAACTGTTGTCTTGGTGCTGACCACGGTGCCCCCACACGGATTCGTTGGTCGTGTCCACTGAGACAAAAGCGGGACTCGTCACTGAAGATGACCCGCTGCCATTCTGAGTTACTCCATGACAGTCTGGCATGACACGATTGCAGTTTCTGACAACGTTGACATGGTGTTAAGGGCAGTCTTGTAACAGTCTGTGTGGTGCAGCAGTATGCCAAAGGTGCTTTCACTAACACAATGTCCTCCATTATTATCTTCCTAGCACACAAGAGTCAACGTGCCCTGTGACACATTGTAAGTTTTGGTTCGACTGGGAGGTTTTGATTGTACTTGGAGACGTTCTGGTTGTACTGGGAGAAGTTTTGGTTGTGCTATGAGGGGTAGTGGTTGTACGAGGAGAGCTTTTTATTGTACTGAGGGGGTTTGGTTGTACTTGGAGAAGTTTTGGTTGTACTTGGAGAAGTTTTGGTTGTGCTTGCAGAAGTTTTGGTTGTGCTTGCAGAAGTTTTGGTTGTACTTGGAGAAGTTTTGGTTGTACTTGCAGAAGTTTTGGTTGTACTTGGAGAAGTTTTGGTTGTACTTGGAGAGGTTTTGGTGGTACTTGGAGAAGTTTTGGTTGTACTTGGAGAGGTTTTGGTGGTACTTGGAGAAGTTTTGGCTGTTCTTTGAGAGGTTTTGGTGGTACTTGGAGAGGTTTTGGTGGTACTTGGAGAAGTTTTGGTTGTGCTTGCAGAAGTTTTGGTTGTACTTGGAGAAGTTTTGGCTGTACTTGGAGAGGTTTTGGTGGTACTTGAAGAAGTTTTGGCTGTACTTGGAGAAGTTTTGGTTGTGCTTGCAGAGGTTTTGGTGGTACTTGGAGAGGTTTTGGTGGTACTTGGAGAGGTTTTGGTTGTGCTTGCAGAAGTTTTGGTGGTACTTGGAGAGGTTTTGGTTGTGCTTGCAGAAGTTTTGATTGTACTTGTAGAGGTTTTGGTTGTACTGGGAGGGGTAATGGTTGTACAGGGAGAGCTTTATGTCATATTTGGGCTGGTTTTGGTTGTACTTTGAGAGGTTATGGTTGTACTGGGAGAAGTTTTGGTTGTACTGGGAGGGGTAGCGGTTGTACAGGGAGAGCTTTATGTTGTACTTGGGCTGGTTTTGGTTGTGGAATGTGACTTGGAGAGACAGATGCATTGACACTGCTATAGTGTGACTTAAACGCATCTCATTTCCTATTTGCTCCTGGTCACCTCACCTGTCTGAATACTTCTGTATATATATATATATCTGAATAAGGCAAAGCCCAATGAAAATGCAAGTGTAAGCGCACCCAAGACCCAAAACGCACTGAATCCTATCGCTCAGACTTCAGGAGGTGGTCCGAGATGTATTTGGCCCACGTTATAGCGATGTAAATTAATTAGTCTTGCCAAGACACATTCAACAGCCAAAACTCCTCCCAGTACAACCAAAACACCTCCCAGTATAATCAAAACTCCTCCCACTACAACCAAAACACCTCCCAGTATAATCAAAACTCCTCCCAGTACAACCAAAACACCTCCCAGTATTATCAAAACTCCTCCCATGCAATCATGAAGAGGACGCGTGTGGACCGGGGAGGGCGTTTGCTATCGCTGCAATCAGGGTTATTGCTTAGTTAATCAGTCTACACAGTTCTCATCAGCATGGCCTGCCCAAGCTGGTGCCTTTGAAGAAATGGCGGCAGCCAAGACTGTGGATTTCAGGGCAGCAGCCATCTTTAGCATAACAAGAGGCTGAATGCATAACAAGAGGCGCCGATGGATAAACAGCTTGCGTAGTCCATCCATACAGCAATTGCAGACACATTTGATCGCCAGGCATAAATAATGCATGTGGCTGCATACAATCTAGATATCAGTCACATGACATAACCAGGTGTATACGGGATACATGTTTTTATTTTTCCCGGTATTTACTGACTCACTCCAGTGTGGTCAGTCCACTGTTCTGTCTTTGTCTGTTTCCTTTTCTCAGTAACATCATCTTGACATCTACATCTCCTTTCTGTGGACCCCCGGAAGCCAAAATTCTCCGTAAAGGAAAAACAGACGCTCAGATAAAAATAAGGGGATAGGTTATTGTGTTGCTGCCACAACCAAAATCAGCAAACTCCTGTCTTCGACATTCTTAACCTATTAGAGCTCCAACACTTTTCTGCCTCAGGGGGCGCTGTTGCAAAGCGGTTTACCCGCTTGGTCACTAGCAACTGTCACTATGCCCAGGACACCCTACTAAAAGTCATGTCAGGTCTCAGTTAATGTATGGAAGAGCTACCTAACTGGAATAGAGCGTCTCCCAAAGAGGAACTTCTAAACCAAATAGTGTAATTGCCATTGAGGTTGGAGCAGCCTGCCCACATGGGACCCCGACGAATACAAGGGGGTATTTCACAGACTGAGGACGACCACGGCCGAAAGACCTCTCTCTCCCAATCTAACATCCTATAAATCGACATCTTTACCTTCAATTTCCAGATCACACAATTCCCATCTCCTGCCTGTTTTCCAATCCAACCACGGTCCTGAAGGGATGGGGATCCAGCAGGCAGAACCCACTCTAAAGTCCAGTTCCCAGGACCACCAGAACTCTTAAATCTTTCTTCATACTGCCACCAAATGTTGAGGACACAACTCACAAAATACGTTTTATCTGAGGGGTGGAGTTTTGGTGGGTCTTTAATGGTTATTGGGAATTCCACAGCTTTTTGGGATTTAGTGAACTGAGCATTAGGACAGACCCCCCCCCTCTGTTTTCCATTGACCTTCCCGGTACTCAGCAGGTGGACTACCCTACATGTGATCTTCTCAGACGCATCTCCTAAAAATGAGTAACGCGTCCTGTTAATGGCCGATTTGACGGGTGATGAAATAAGCGAAGGGTTTTCGCGGAGCACTGTTTATGTCTACGCCTGTGTCGCGCATGTTCGTACGCGTGGAGTGAAATGTGATTATATGCGCTTGCCTGTGTGAGTCTGGGGATTATACCAGCATTCCAGAGATATGTGCACACGTGCATGTGTGTGTGTTGCATGTTGATGCTGAGGGAGATTTGCAGCCCCTTCCTCTTGGAGGGGTAAATGGGAAAGCATTATGAAGCCTGGCAAGGGGCCAGTGAGAGGTTTCCACGGCAACAGGACCACGGCCCCCATTTCTCGCCGTTCTCTCCTCCCTTTCTCCGACTTCTCTATATGAGCAATATAGCCGGGTGGAAAGACGGTAAATGAGAGAGTCGTGTGGAATCTGCCCAGCAGACTGGACTGAAAATGCATTGGTGGAGGAGCAGCATTGCGCCTCTGGTGCCTTCATGAGTGCCTTTAGTTAAGTTGTTCCAAGGCGTCCAACGAGCTGGAGAGTTGAAGTCATTGATCTGCTATGGCTTTGCTGTTAGAGGTGGCAAGCAGTGCTGAAGTCAGAGGCTGGCTAGCCATAGCAATGCTAATCAGCGCTAATGCATTAACCAGAGGCACGTTCTGATTCATCCATGATGCATCTTAGAGACTTTGCTTCTTCTCCATCTAGCTGAAATAGGGGTGGACAATACCATAATAACATTATCTTGATAAATGATGTCACTATATGCCTTTCTGAGTGCTTCTGAGTATTATCTAGAAGTACTCATATTCTATAAAACCATAACAGACCCATTACTCATATAGCTGCACCCAGAAGGAGGTGTGGGAGTTCAGTGCTGTTGGGAAGGAAGATAAAGGTGACCAGGATCAATAACTGATGATAAATTTAGACTGATATGATCAATATTTATTGAGCTACACATACAGAAGTCTGTCTCTCAGTATGGCGTCAAGCAACCATGTAGTCTCGGTATGGAGCTGTAGAGGTTCCTGATGGTGTCCTGTGATAATCCATCCCATGCTGGTAGAACATTCTCACACAGTTCCTGCAGATGGTGCGGTAGGGGTGGAGGTGGAGTGACACCAGGCCTTTTGGACATGTGACAACAAACCATTGATCTGGATTCTGACCACGGTGCCTCCCCACACGGATTCGTTGGGCGTCTCCACCAAGACTAAAGTGGGACTCGTCACTGAAGATGACCCGCTGCCATTCTGAGTCACTCCATGACAGTCTGGTACGACACCACTGCAGTCTTGGGTGACGGTGACGTGGTGTTACGGACAGTCGGCGTAACAGCCTGCATGCATGTAGTCCTGAGTACATATTCATGATGAACCAACCAATAGAATGGCTCCAAACCTGCTCAGTAATGAACCTTGTTCTATCAGCTCCACTGCAGGGTAAGGAAGCTGGTTCCTCCTCCTGTAAAGCTCCACTCTGGAGGGTTTTAAGGTGGACTGGATAATTCCATGAGGGCTAGTTTATAGTTTGGTGTCTTCACTTTTATTCTACAGTAAAGCTTTAAGATAAACAGAAGGAGAACCTTCTATGAGGAGCCGCGTCTAAACCTAGTTATGAACAGGCCTCTTACTATCATAATTTTTAGAGCAGCTGCCATATAAATTGGAGTTAACAGTTGACTGCGTTTACATGTACTTAATAATCCAATAACTGCAGAAAATCAGATTTAGTCAGTAATCCGGTTAATGCATTTGCATGCACTTGAGTAATTAGATAATAGGAAGCTCCAGGTCTATGAGAGTCAGGCAGTAATCAGATTTTGCCATCAGCCAATACGCTTACAAAGGAAGACGTGACGCAAAACTCAGCTTCATGCTGCACACACACATATATATATATATATATATATATGTGTGTGTTTTTTTTTTTTTACTTTACCTACTTACCAGAAATATGAACATAGATCATATAGAAGATCCTCCATTTCAGTAAGCATGTAGGCTCACCAAATCAAAAACCACTCACCTGTAACTGAAACATAACAGCTATGACTGGATCTGGCATGGACTGGACATGTTTCTGGATGTAGGCCACATCTATGTTCAGACACTCTGGCACTTGGGCCAGATTTGGTGGATGCCTTCCCTGGCAGAATTCCGAGGAGAATTCCCTGTAGACTGGGATTTTCCCACTGCTGGTAGACCCGTATGACCGTACGCTACCATACACCTGCAGATTCATCTACTTCCTTCACACTGTGGTCTTTGGCCACGCCCACATGCAGTCCCTCCTTTTAGTCAGTCATTAACATCTGCTCTGGAGCCATTTTCCACACATGGAACGAGACATTCCCTGCACTGTAGCACCTCTTCCCAATCTATGGATCCCGTCACCCCACAAGTATTCATAGCCCCCTCATCCTCGTGCAGCGCCATCTGCAGGAGTCTGGTGACTTATTTTTTGTTTGGTGGGCTTATTTGACTTCAGTGTCTCTCCAAAGGTTTGTTGTTGCCGTTCTGCGTTTTCACTGCTAGCATATTTCTGGTACTGTGGTTGATTATTTGCACACTGCAAACTGACAAATCAGAAAGAAATCAGAGTAAGGCTCTACATGCACTGAAAAACCCCATTACTGCGCTAAAATCCAGCTCTCTTCATCCGATTTCTGATTTCTATTACTAGGCCTTAATCCAATCTAGAGTATAATGTTTACATGACCATTTGAATAATTAGATAACTGCCGGAATCTGACTATGATCAGATTATTAAGGGCATATAGACACACAGGGTCAGCATGGTGATGCAGTAGGTAGCTCTGTCGCCTCACAACCGGAAGGTTCTGGATTCAATATCTGGTTGAGGCGTTCAGAGTCCTGTGAAGTTCTCGCTGTGACCGTGTGTGTTTCCTCCAGGTGCTCTGGTTTCCACTCACAGTCCAGGGGCATTCGGTCAGGAGATGCTAATTTTGCGCCCCCTAGCTGTAACTGTATATGTCAGTGTGCCTGCCCTCCAATGGACTGGCAGCCTGTCCAGGGTCTTTCTCACCTTTTGCCCAGGGAGTGCTGGGATAGGCTCCAGCACCCACCACCCAGGAGTAGTGACTCATAGAATGAATGAATGGATGAATGGATGAATGAGTGAATGAATGAATGAATGAATGAATGAATGTAAACACACTCAGTATTTAGCTGTCGCTTGTTTTTCGCTGTCTGCAAGTATGTGCTGATTTAATTTCTTGCTCCATAGCTGGCTCCCAACTGTAGACAAAAAAGACATGAGCTCAAATGAACACCAAACATGTTACAGCCCCAGTCCGAAATGACCACCGTGTCCCACCGTGTCCCACCGTGTCCCAGTCCAACGTTTTCTGCATTCTTTTATTTACATTTGTTTATTTACATCTACAACTGATGAAAATGCAGCAAATCAGATTCTGTTTGTTGTGATGTAAACATGTTGTGGTGTTAAGCCACTGAAGCACTTGAAGCATGCATGCATGAAGACCCGTAAGCGGGGCCGTATTTGGAGTGCGTGCCCTCAGCAGTGTTGCGGTTAAGTGTGTTTATGTGTTGTGTGTGCTTTATTGTGTTGGGCTGTGGGTTTAGTGTTTACCGTAGGGGACGGATATGGCTAGGAGTGGCCTGCCTGCTATTTCAGATGCATTTGAAGTGGCTTTTCTGCCGTGTTCGTAATAAAGGCGCATGTTTCCAGACGAAATTATGGTCTGACTTTTCTCCTGCCCAATGCTACAGTATAACCGGAAAAGCTCGTAACTGGGAATGCTAACAACTAGCTTGGGAAATTTTGGGGGAGTCGGAAAATCTCAATTCTAGAGGTTTCTGGAGCTCCACATATTAGGACCCAGTAAAGCTATTATCTGCACCACTATGGTGAGTGAGCAAGCAGCCGGTCAATGCTGGAATAGCCAGCAAACAAGGGACCCGTTTTGTAACCAGTATGTTAGCTTGGGGCTAAAATACACTCATCATCAGAAGAACAGCTGCACCCAGAAGGAAGTGTGGGAGTGCGGTGGTGTTGGGAAGGAAGATAAAGGTGACCAGGATCAATAACTGATGATAAATTTAGACTGATATGATCAATATTTATTGAGCTACACATACAGAAGTCTGTCTCTCAGTATGGCGTTGGGCGGCCATGTTTGCTAACCCAACATGCCAGACGTCTCGGTATGGAGCTGTAGAGGTTCCTAATGGTGTCCTGTGATAATCCATCCCATGCAGCTTGAATATCCTCACACAGTTCCTGCAGATGGTGTGGTAGGGGTGGAGGTGGAGCCACACCAGGTCTTCGGGATGTGTTATATGTGACAACAGATTGGTCATCTTGGCACACACGGATTCGTTGGGCGTCTCCACCAAGACTAAAGCGGGACTCGTCACTGAAGATGACCCGCTGCCATTCTGAGTCACTCCATGACAGTCTGGTACGACACCACTGCAGTCATTGGCGACATTGATGTGGTGTTAAGGACGGTCATTGTAATGGTGCTGGCACAATGGTGCTGGCATTAACAGCATGACTCATGGAGGACATATGCCAGAGAGGCATATATACCCAAAAGGCCGCCATAGCAGCCCACCTATCCACCATCAATACCTGACGGGCCACAATACCGGTCATTGCTATAATATTGGTCACACTGCGCATGGCATTCATGACGCTGGAATCGGCTGGTCTAAAATAGTTGACGAGCAGTGTCACGACTTGATCGGGGCACACCCCCGAGCGCTGGTGCC
>JAMWET010006564.1:52500-55000 GCA_024036415.1 Prochilodus magdalenae
CAGTGTCTGGCTTGCCCATTCTGGGCTACTGTAGCTACAGTGCAGCCTCCTTTAACAGAGGACCTACATAGATTCCAAGCATTCCAAGCAATCATACAATAATGATAATAGCTTTGTATGCTGTGCTCAATTTCTGCTAATAGATCCCCCACAAATCTGCCCCACTGTCCCTTACAACAGGACACGTGTGCACTAACAAAGGAGGGAACTTAACAGAGTTTCAAAAACCAGTCAGATCTACTCTACCTGTGTCGTAGAGCCCAGTCTGTGCAGGGAAGAATGAACTGCTGTGCTCCTCATCCGCTTAGTAAACACGCAGACAAGCGCTCTTCAGGATGACTCCGCTGCTTCTGGATGTCTTCTTGGTATGAGATCCTACCAAAGCTTCCCTGCACATGAACGCCAAGTCATCATGTTGCTGCTAAGTTGGCTTAGTGTATCCAGGCTTCAACTGTCAACCCAATATGGGACGCAGGTGGGTTCTTTAGAAGTGCTGGCATTGGCATCGGCATTGTTTTAACATTGGCATGATAGAAAAAGTCCAGCTGAAACACGAAGTTCTGTGAAAAATGCCTAACAGCCGTACAAGTTTGGTACCCAACACGTACTTCCGTAGTTTTGGAATTGGGCTATGAGGGCTGATGTAAGCTCTCCGGACAAAACATGGGCCCCCTCTGTGATGCTCTGGGGGTGTTCTAATTAGGTGGAAATGGGTTCTTTGGTTGAGGTGACGGTAAAGTTGAACCACAGTGCCTACACTAAGCGGCTGGAACACCCTGGTTTTGCTACTTGTCCTGCTGAGGAACAGAACGTCCCTATCCCTGTTTTCCAAGATGACAGTTCTTGCCTTCACAGGGCTGCAGATGTGACTGACAGGCATGGTGAACATTCAGGAGCGTTCACACATCTGGACTGGGCCTCTTGAGCATCTGTGGGACCACCTAGACATGGGCTGGGGGTTAAGGAACCAGCCTTGTGACTGGAGGGTTGTAGGTTCAATTCCCTGAACTGACAGTAACGACTGAGGTGCCCTTGAGCAAGGCACCTAACTGCGCCGTGGATAGGGCTGCCCACCGCTCACTGCCCCCTAGTGTGTGTGTTCACTAGTGAGTGTGTGTGTGTTTCACTTCGCGGATGAATGCAGAACACAAAATCCTTCTGTGTGAAAATCACAATTGGCACGAAATGGTATCTTATCAGTAACGCAATGGGAAGGCATCCACCAAATCTGGCCCAGATGACCAGTTCTTAGAACACTGATGTGGCCTACATCCAGAAACTTGTCCAGTCCATGCCAAATCTGGTCACAGCCGTTACAGGTACTGGTGGAGGTGTTACAGGTGACTCGTTTTTTCTCCAGGAAGCTTCGCTAACAGATACGGGAAGGGTTTGCCTCGCCAGTTACCACCATGAAGACTGTAGGCCGAATCTGGAGAAGTTCTCAAACCCTTTTTAGCCTCCTTGGTGGAAATAAGGGACCATTGTAGCCGCACTTTTCTTACACACCATTTCTACCGAGTTAGAGTGGTTCACAGTGACGGTGATAGGAACCAGACGTCTGAAGAATTTAATACTGCCTCCAGAAGCTCCCTAACACTGCATGTAGAGGTTATGAATCCACCGCCTGATGCCCGATGTCACATTCTGCCCTGTCCAGTCCGTGTTTGTCTGTCTTGTCATGTCCATGTGCTCCTTCTTGTCTTGCTCCATGTGCTTCTGTATGTTTTGGTCATGTGCTCCTCCTGTCTCCGCCCTCTAGTCAGGTCCCTTGTTTGTAGCCCCGCCCCTTCCCAGGTGTTCCTAGTCAGTCTTGGTTCATTTATACTCCCTGTGGTCCACTGTGTGGTGGCTTGGTGTTTTGTGTTCATGTCGTATGTTTGATTTCTTATCTGTTAGTTTAGTTATCCGGTTCCTAGTCCCCTCTGTTTGCTGTGCTCTTTGGTTTTGTCCCTTTGTATTGTATTAAACACCTGCGTTTACATCCTGCCTCCTCGTCCGCTACCCTCCGTGACACCCGAGGCATTGTTGTATCATAGTTTAACCCAAGATATGGGTTACCAAACACTGCATGGCATTGAGGTTCATGCATGGTGTCGTATGGTAGGATGGTAGGATGGTAGATATGGTAGGACTGTTTCCCATCACCGTAAATAAATCTGAGTAATGTTCTCAGAGCAAACCATCCCAAATGAGTTTGTTTACGTCTCAGTGGTTAAATTATTTCCTTTTAAGAGGACAGATTTGGTAGAATTCTCCTTTAAAATTCGGGACGAGGGGCCATTTTGGTTCTGTGGAAAAGTGGCTTGAAGTGTTTGAGATTTAACTCGGAGGAATTGATTCTGCAGGGGACAGTCAATGCATCAACATGACAGTGCACCCAAATCATCCACACGATATGGCACAGATTAGCATTCCCTCCATCCAACTCCGGTGTCCTCAAGGCACCTCTGTGCTGCACAGGTTTGTGTTTTCCCTGCGCTACCGAAGCTGATCAGTATCA
>JAMWET010006564.1:60000-81941 GCA_024036415.1 Prochilodus magdalenae
CCTGCCTCCCTCTCTCTTTCTCCACCCTTACCCCTCTTCTTCTCTCTTATGCATTATGGAAATAGGAGGGGGGAATAAATACAACACCAACTGTGAAAAAAATAAATAACCTTGCTGGAAGAACCGAGTCCCTCTCTCTTTCTCTCTCTCTCTCTCTCTCTCTTTCTCTCTCTCTCTCTCTCTCTCTCTCTCTCTCTCTCTCTCCGAGCAGCGGGAACAAATCTGTGCCAGTTGCAGGAAGATTCTAATGATGACATCAAATTATCATTTAAATCAAATTGTCTCGTTCCGCGGAGACTGTAGTGTGCACAGTTTGAAAACACACGCCAACACACTCTATTAGCCAGTGGCGTTATCCGGTACGGAGACGGCCCCTTTGCAGCTTGTGCATGTTAATGGCTGGAGTACTGTGCTTTTACTTGGGATGTGTCTGTTTCAGCTTCTTGCCTTTGTCTGCTGAGCGACTATTAGCCAATCCCAGCCTTTCTTTTGTGATCAGGCAGGATAGTGTAATCCCTGTAATCCTCAGCGTGATTGATCTCTCAGTCTCACCGACCCGTTCTCCCATTTTGGCACCAAACTAATTCAAATCCAGCATTCCTAGCCTCTTGGCCTTTCCCTGGTTTTCCTATGTCGAGATCGGGGCTGCTCTTCTAATACATCACATAGAGTAAAAACACTGGGGGCACGTTTGGCATGGTTTGACCCGAGACCCCCAACAACTGTTTGTAGGGTACAGTAGCTCTGACCAGTACAGTGGTTTAAACCATTGATTATCAGGATCGGAGTGAAGATGCCGTGAATACAATGCTATAGGGCTTGTGATTGGCTTTATACACCAGTGATTGGCTTTATACACCAGTGACTGGCTTTATACACCAGTGACTGGCTTTATACACCAGTGACTGGCTTTATACTCCAGTGATTGGCTTTATACACCAGTGATTGGCTTTATACACCAGTGATTGGCTTTATACACCAGTGATTGGCTTTATACACCAGTGATTGGCTTTATACACCAGTGATTGGCTTTATACACCAGTGATTGGCTTTATACACCAGTGATTGGCTTTATACTCCAGTGATTGGCTTTATACACCAGTGATTGGCTTTATACACCAGTGATTGGCTTTATACTCCAGTGATTGGCTTTATACACCAGTGATTGGCTTTATACTCCAGTGATTGGCTTTATATACCAGTGATTGGCTTTATACTCCAGTGATTGGCTTTATACACCAGTGATTGGCTTTATACACCAGTGACTGGCTTTATACACCAGTGATTGGCTTTATACACCAGTGATTGGCTTTATACTCCAGTGATTGGCTTTATATACCAGTGATTGGCTTTATACACCAGTGATTGGCTTTATACACCAGTGATTGGCTTTATACTCCAGTGATTGGCTTTATATACCAGTGACTGGCTTTATACACCAGTGATTGGCTTTATACACCAGTGATTGGCTTTATACTCCAGTGATTGGCTTTATATACCAGTGATTGGCTTTATACTCCAGTGATTGGCTTTATACACCAGTGATTGGCTTTATACACCAGTGATTGGCTTTATACACCAGTGATTGGCTTTATACACCAGTGACTGGCTTTATACACCAGTGATTGGCTTTATACACCAGTGATTGGCTTTATACACCAGTGATTGGCTTTATACTCCAGTGATTGGCTTTATACACCAGTGATTGGCTTTATACACCAGTGATTGGCTTTATACACCAGTGATTGGCTTTATACACCAGTGATTGGCTTTATACTCCAGTGATTGGCTTTATACACCAGTGATTGGCTTTATATACCAGTGATTGGCTTTATACTCCAGTGATTGGCTTTATATACCAGTGACTGGCTTTATACACCAGTGACTGGCTTTATACTCCAGTGATTGGCTTTATATACCAGTGATTGGCTTTATACTCCAGTGATTGGCTTTATACACCAGTGATTGGCTTTATACACCAGTGATTGGCTTTATACTCCAGTGATTGGCTTTATATACCAGTGATTGGCTTTATACTCCAGTGATTGGCTTTATACACCAGTGATTGGCTTTATACACCAGTGATTGGCTTTATACACCAGTGATTGGCTTTATACACCAGTGATTGGCTCTATACACCAGCGATTGGCTTTATACACCAGTGATTGGCTCTATACACCAGTGATTGGCTTTATACACCAGTGACTGGCTTTATACACCAGTGATTGGCTTTATACACCAGTGATTGGCTTTATACACCAGTGACTGGCTTTATACACCAGTGATTGGCTTTATACACCAGTGATTGGCTTTATACACCTGTGATTGGCTCTATACACCAGTGACTGGCTTTATACACCAGTGATTGGCTTTATACACCAGTGATTGGCTTTATACACCAGTGATTGGCTCTATACACCAGTGACTGGCTTTATACACCAGTGACTGGCTTTATACACCAGTGACTGGCTTTATGAACCAGTGACTGGCTTTATACACCAGTGATTGGCTTTATACACCAGTGATTGGCTTTATACACCAGTGATTGGCTTTAAACCCCAGTGATTGGCTTTAAACCCCAGTGATTGGCTTTATACACCAGTGTTTGGCTTTATACACCAGTGTTTGGCTTTATACACCAGTGATTGGCTTTAAACCCCAGTGATTGGCTTATACTCCAGTGTTTGGCTTTATACACCAGTGTTTGGCTTTATACACCAGTGATTGGCTTTAAACCCCAGTGATTGGCTTATACTCCAGTGTTTGGCTTTATACGCCCGTGATTGGCTTTATACACCAGTGATTGGCTTTATACTCCAGCGATTGGCTTTATACACCTGTGATTGGCTTTATACACCAGTGATTGGCTTTATACACCTGTGATTGGCTTTATACACCAGTGATTGGCTTTATACACCAGTGATTGGCTTTATACACCAGTGATTGGCTTTATACACCAGTGATTGGCTTTATACACCAGTGATTGGCTTTATACACCTGTGATTGGCTTTATACACCAGTGATTGGCTTTATACACCAGTGATTGGCTTTATACACCAGTGATTGGCTTTATACTCCAGCGATTGGCTTTATACACCTGTGATTGGCTTTATACACCAGTGATTGGCTTTATACACCAGTGATTGGCTTTATACACCAGTGATTGGCTTTATACACCTGTGATTGGCTCTACACACCAGTGATTGGCTTTATACACCAGTGATTGGCTTTATACACCAGTGCTTGGCTTTATACACCAGTGATTGGCTTTATACACCAGTGATTGGCTTTATACACCTGTGATTGGCTCTACACACCAGTGATTGGCTTTATACACCAGTGATTGGCTTTATACACCAGTGATTGGCTTTATACACCAGTGATTGGCTTATCAGTGGGCAGCTGTCCAGATTAGTCCTCCGGTGGGTCATGATTTACAAAAGCCCACCAAAAAGTCCTTCACCCAGTTGCTTAATTCTCTTTTTCATCAGCTGCGGTTCAAACCGGTTGTGCAATTAGTCTGTACTCCTCAAAGCAGGAAAATGGTGCAGTTGTAGAAAGAATTGTATCTTAATTGTTTGGTTTGAATTCACAGCCCTAAAATCCTCAGGCTTATTACATCAGAGTACATGTTGTTTGATAAGAATGACCACTGCAGTGCAAACGCAGGTTATAGAAGTGGATAATGCATATGGGCCTGTAAGTGGTTGTTCGTTATGGGGTGTGATTGTGAGAAGAATGGTAGATCTGATGTTTTCTTCGCTGGCTCGGATGAAGGAGTCGCTAATTCAGTGCTAATTCCAGCTAATGACTACAATATCAACACCACCAACACCGTTTCCTGGTTTCCGTATTATATGTAGTGTATAAATGATTCTTTGTGGCCTTTTGTTCTTTATACTCAAGGCTGCCGTCTCTATGAATGATGCTCCAGACAAATGGGGGTGGGGCTCCTGGCCTTATACGGCATTTCGAGGCATTGAGTTATGCAGATTCTCAATTCACTTGAGGGCAGTAATTTATGAGCAGATAGCTTTCCGTCCCTGGCGGATTTGACCATTAGCTGGATCTAATGATGTCACATGAGCCCCCCTCAATAAAAACACACACAAAGAGAAAGACAGTTATGAAGAGAATCCAGAATGCTGTCCATGAGCGTAGATGCAGGACTCGCCTCGATATGATCCATGACTGTATTAACCAGGTTCTAGCCAGCAGAGAAGCGAACAGCACAGCTAATCAATACCAATCATGCTAAGTGTGTTTATAGACTGTAGGCGATAATGATAGTCAGTACAATCGACAGTATGGCTTATTGACCGTAGGTTATTGAGTGATAATAAAACATGTCAGTAAAGATTGCATGGATTGTCAAACTCACTAGCGTTCATACAGGCCTTCTATAATACAGATACAATAGTGTGGAAATTTATTTTCATTGCTCACAAGGTACTTTCTACACTTCTGTGCTCTCTATCCACTGTAACAGCTCCACTGACCAAATAGGAACACCTTCTGGTTCTACAGGTACAGACTGTAGTCCATCTGTTTCTCTGTATACTGTATTACCCTGTTCTTCAATGGTCAGGACCCCCACAGGACCACCACAGAGCAGGTATGATGTGGGTGGTGGATAATTCTCAGCACTGCAGTGACACTGGTGGTGTGTTAGTGTGTGTGGTGCTGGTGTGAGTGGATCAGACAGCTCAGTGTCACCGCTGGACTGAGAGTCAAGCACCAACCAAACTATCCAGCACAACTGTGGGCAGCGTCCTGTGGGCAGCATCCTGTGGGCAGCGTCCTGTGGGCAGCATCCTGTGGGCAGCATCCTGTGTTCTCTGATAAAGGACTAGAGGCTGACCATCTAGAAGGTAGACAGCAAGGTAGGAGTATCTAATAGAGTGGACAGTGAGTGGACACAGTGTTTAAACACTCCAGCAGCACTGCTGTGCCGAAGATTATAATAATTACTAACAACCTTAATGTCTAATATTTTCTTGGAAAATATTCTGAAATCATATTTCAGATTTTAACCCTTTAACGTTCTACTCAGCTTTTTGGTAGAGCACATTTTGAGTCACTGTGTCTTGATGAAGAAAGTTTCTATACTTCAACTAACCTGACTCTGCCATCTCTACCATTCGGTAGAGGTGTGTTAGGCTAAAAACATCAGAGGTCACACAGCGTTATACAACAAAACGAGTCTAATAAGTGTAAACTCAAAAAGCATGCGTTGCCAAATGGTCTAATTGTGTCTATGCTAAGCTAATGTAATTGACTACGTCCTTGATAACAAAGGATAGCAGGCCACTGTTGGCCCACTAAAGCTAAAGTTGATGATCCACTGGTGTTTTGCTTGCATCCCTAGCAGTATATATATATATATATATATGAAATTCATAAAATGGTTTATATATATATATATATATGAAATTCATAAAATGGTTTATATATATATATATATATATATATATATATATATATATATATATATATATATATTTTAATTATATTTTTATTTAGAAATAATAGATATGTATGTATGTATGTATGTGTATATATATAAATATATATATATCCATTTCTTTTCTCCTGGTGAGGCCACTAAAGGGTGAGAAGCTCAGCGCACGCGAGTGGGAGCGTGTCGTGGGGTTGGGGATATGAGAGGAAGAGAGGGAATGATAAAAAGCGCAGTTTGCAGGGAGGAGGGCGAGTTGGTGGGTAATAGAGGGTGAAGGAGAGAGTGAGTGGGGGGAAAGGGCTCGCAGCTACTGTAAAAGTGGCTATGAAAACACTCAGCTTGCGCGTGCGATAGCTGCGCCGTGCCTGCGGGGCTTGTGGCCTGCTCCGGGCTGCGCTATCGCACCACAAGGCCGTCCCCTGCATTTGAAATATTCACAAAGTTTTCACGCTGCCCGCGAGGAGGCCACGTCCCGCGTCCCTGGTGGCCCCCCCGCCTCATTTCCCTGGTGTAGCTGCTGACGGCGGGCCAAAATTGACTCGACCAGCGGCTGGCTGTGGTTGTTGCTTGGAACTACTGGTGAAAGAAATTGTTTTCTTTTCTCCGCAGGTGCTGCTGTCAGGTCTGATTGGAGTAGTGTCATGGAAAAGACCCCTCTCTCTGGTGGTGAGTACTGAAATGACAAACACTCTGCAGTGTCTGTGTGTTAGGCTGGGAATGTGTGGACTAGAGGCAAATCACTCGATCAGTGTAGCATCACATCTGCAGCTCAGCTCACTGAGACACTGTCACAGGTGAGCATCATAAGCATGCCATGATGAGGAGCTCCACCTTTATTAGCACCACAACCCCAACAGCAGCCTGTAGGTAGCAGCCATGCTGTGTGATTGTATCCGTGATTGCCGGTTAAAGCAGATCATCATGTTAACCTACTGTGTGTTGATGTCCAGATGGAAAGCCAGTATCCAGTATAGGTAACATTAGCAACTAGCATTAGCTCCGAGTAACTAGCATAGCTACCTAAATAGTATGAGGGCGGAGCTTATTCGCACAGAGGCCAATCAATCTCTTCATCATTTGAGCCATTTTGTGTTTACACACAGAGGAACTTCTCTTCTGCATTTAACCCATCCATGAAGTGCACTAGGGGGAAGTGGGCACACTTGCCCTGGGCAGTGGGCAGGCCTACCTGTGGTGCCCAGGGAGCAACTGTGGGGTTAGGCGCCGTGCTCAAGGGCATTTCACTCATTAACGTCATCTCGGGGAATCAAACCGGCTACCCTCCGGTCACAAGGCTGGTCCCCTAACCTCCAGCTCACGACTGCCCCAAGAAGTCCCCTTCACTAGGTCTAGGTCTAGGCAGCATCTCTTGTAAACCAGCCAATCAGAGAAGAGCTCATCTAAATATTTATGATCTCAGCAAAAAAACAAAAGGGGAAACCAGCCGGTCGTTTCTTTCTAGGGCCAAATCATAGACATGTGGACTAAGGGCATAGTCTACATCACAGTCATAATTAATACTGCAGCAACTAATCAGTATTATGGGATGGGCTGTGGATGACTGACCAGAAGAGGAACGTTTCAACACATCATCTAAGGACTCAGGACTCAGGACTCTTACCAGGCAGCTGTCGTTGGTGAGCACCACAGCAGGAGCTTGACGTGATGAGGAGCTGCAGCTACCATTGGTCTTCTCCTTTAGCCAGCTTTGTTGCATCTTGGCTGAGTAAACAGTCAGCTGAAGGGATGAGCTGCGCCGTTGTCTGAACCGCACAGCTAAACTTGTTTATCATCAGACTGTTTGTGCGCTCCTGCACACAGAGCGGCTGCGTTTGACGGATATGGATTTTTCCTAAAACATGCTTCTCTCTCTCCGTTTTTCCCGGCCTGCCTGCAGACAGTGCTTTAGGTCACTGAGTTTGTAGAAAACGCTGGAGAGTTTTCATATGGATGGACGCGGTTGGGAACACTGGCGTCCATTCAGGTTTCATGTTGGTGGGCAAGAACTTGGACCGACGCTGGCAGACTGTTTCAGACTCATCAGGTGGAGCTGTTCAGTGAGAGACTGTAGAGTCTTTAAGACCACCAACTACATCCAATCGATGGGTGTGTCTAAACTTTTGACTGGTAGCGTTTTCAGTTTTCAGCTGACGTAGCCTAATGAACACTGCCCTATAGGAATGTGGTACCTTATACTGGTACATATTCTGTTTGCAATAATCAAAAAAGCCTTATAGCTTTGACTGTCTATCATATCTGGAACTGTGATTGGTCAATATGTTCTCACATGACGCAGTGAAAACATTACGGCTGGTTAGAAGCTTATTTGCATGTTGCAGCCTTTTATATAAGGCCAGTAATGCAAAGGCCAGTGTCGTGATATTTTACAGCCCTAGTGTGTGTGTGTGTGTGTGTGTGAAGCTCCTGCTTTTGGTTTCCATGACAGTAACTGAATGGTCATTAGTCTTAATCTGTCCACCTACCTGCAGTGTCCCGGCACACGGTGACATGGTGCTCAGCTGTGGAGCATGGTCCCTTTATTGGTTTATGCCAGACTGCAGCCTTTCTGGCGTTGTCTAGTCTGGTATAGCGCTATTCCGTCCATCACTCTAAGCGATGCATGCGTATGTGTAATATTCACCATTCACATCAGGATTTTGGATTATGCTACTCCGTTTTGTAGTTCCATAGCTTCGTTGGTCTCTTAAAGGTTAGATAATGAATCTCCTCTGTGATGTTCTGGGGTGTTCTAGTTGCAAACAGGTTCTGTGTATGAGGCGTTGGTATATTTGAACCACAGTTCCTACACTGAGCTGCAGGACCACCAGGTTTAGCCTTCTGCTCATCATCTTACTGAGGAACAGAACACTCCCATGCCTGCATTCCAAAAGAACAGTTCTCACATTCAGAGAGGAGCATTCCCACATCTGGACCGGTCCAGGAGAACCCTAGATTTAAGTCGTCTTGGACATCTGTGGGAGTATATGGAACAACCATTAAAAATGCCAGGGAAGGCATCCACCAAATCCACCATGTGGTCTACATCCAGAAACAAGTTCATTCTAGGTCCAGTCACAGCCAGGGTTGCCGCCTTTCAGGAATGAAAATAAAGGACGGGGGGGCGGGGCGGTGGTGGCATGGTCATGTGTTCGAAATCGTGCCCCGTATTTGAGCTGTTTTTTGAGGGGGCGGGCGATGGTAGTGTGACAGACGTGTGACAGACGTGTATATCAAACATTTACAGAAATACGGAACAAATTTACGGACATTTATGGAAATACGGAACAAATTTACGGAAATACGGAACAAATTTACAGACATTTATGGAAATACGGAACAAATTTACGGACATTTATGGAAATACGGAACAAATTTACGGACATTTATGGAAATACGGAACAAATTTACCGAAATACGGAACAAATTTACAGACATTTATGGAAATACGGAACAAATTTACAGACATTTACGGAAATACAGAACAAATTGCGAATTTCTGTAAATGTCTGTAAATTTGTTCCGTATTTCTGTAAATTTGTTCCGTATTTCCGTAAATGTCCGTAAATTTGTTCCGTATTTCTGTAAATGTCCGTAAATTTGTTCCATATTTCCGTAAATGTCCGTAAATTTGTTCCATATTTCCGTAAATGTCCGTAAATTTGTTCCGTATTTCCGTAAATGTCCGTAAATTTGTTCCGTATTTCCGTAAATGTCCGTAAATTTGTCCTGTAAATGTTTAATTGCCAAATAAAGGATGATTTCATATTTTACGGGACGGGTGGCAACCCTAGTCACAGCTATTACACACTATTAGGTCTTAGTTGCAGGTGACTATTTCTTTTGTCCAGTGTCCATATAAAGCATTATAATGGCTTTTGTGACTGGGGGCTACATAATTATGCAGGTGGTCTCTAATACAGTATTGCACCATGTTGGTGCACATGGTATGTGTAGTATTAGGCCAAATAAATCAGAATCATGTTTGCGTGGGTAGATCATTTTTGATGTTTACTACCCCCGCCCCCCGCTCCCCCAGAAATGCTACAGTCCCTGATACACTGGTACACACTACAACACCAACTGCAAGCTCTGAGAGTGAGTGGTCCACCATCCACGTAATATTTGGTCAACAGTGGTATGATAGCTGTCCATTGACGAAGGTGGCACAGGGGGTCCGACCACTTGTACAGCAACAGATGGGCTGCAGGCCGTCCTGGTGGTGTGTCTTTGCGCAGCATTTGTTGTTGCTGCTGTAACCTTGCAGTTTCCTTGAAGGGTATAAAGTTTGCATGGCTCTGTTTTGAAAAATTAGCTCTGTTTTAAGCAGGCTAATTAGCCAGTTAAACTCTACTGGACCTTAACTGGGCAATTTTCTCACCAGCCCAATGCAGGTCCAGAAAATCAGCCGCACATCTGTGACAAAGCATTCGGGCACCACTCATAAAGCCTTCACTGGGAAACGGAAAAGCAACCTGATGCAATTCATATATTCATAGATGATCATATGTGTGTGTCAGTTTTTTGTAGGCTGGGTTTTTTTTTTTTCTGCCTGCAGATTTGTTCAGCTGTGTAAAGCTCCCGTCTAGCTGGAGTGTTGCGGCGGAGCGCCTCTATCTGTGCCGGAGCTGAGAGCGAGCATGATTGCCTGCCTGTCACGCAGTGAGCTGCAAAGGGAAAACAGCACTGGGGAAAAAACGTGTGCCCTCCGCCTCGCAGGCCTCGGGTGGATGGGATGTAAAGTGTATGCATTGAGTTCGCCGTGTTCCGCCAGGCATTGGGCTCATGCATAATTGGGAAGGAACGGATTCGGCACGCCGGCTGAATCTTTCATGCCCCCAGGTTCGGTGGGATGCGCCTGAACCTGAGGTGCTGTGATAATGTTAAGTTGTGGGTTGTACAAGCTTGCTGATAGCGAGATGGGTGGGATGCGATTAAGTGAGCACAATGACACAATAAAATGTGCACGCACACCCGCACGCACACCCGCACGCACAAACACACACACGTCGGGGTTTAAGGAAGCTCCAATTTTCCACAATATGCATTGTGGTTTTTGCACCTTGGTAAGATAAATCTACAGTACTGAAAAAGATACATCGCAGAATTCTGGAAATAGGACACTGCATTACAATACGACAGTCAGATGCTGTTTCTTATTTGAGGACACTCGATGTTGAGCTGAGTTCACTCAAGTTTAGCCGTTCCAGGTAGCCACATAGCTGTGAGGTAGCTTCCAACAGGCACCCAGTCCAGGCAGCCCCACAGCGGCATTGCAGCAGCAACCAACAGCAGATCCAGGTAGCCACGTAGCTGTGATGTAGCTTTAAACAGGCACCCAGTCCAAGCAGCCCGAACAGGCGCCTGTCCAGTTAGCCCCACAGCTGCATTGTAGCATCATACAAGCAGCCAGTCCAGGAAGCCATGTAGGTGTGATGCCTCTTCGAACAGGCACCCAGTCCAGGCAGCCCCACAGCGGCATTGCAGCGCCAACCAACAGCAGTTCCAGGAAGCCACGTAGCTGTGATGTAGCTTCAAACAGGCGCCCAGTCCAGGCAGCCCCACAGCTGCATTGTAGCATCATCCAAGCAGCCGGTCCTGGAAGTCACATACGTGTGATGCATCTTCGAACAGGCGCCAGTCCAGTTAGCCCCACAGCTGCATTGCAACATCATCCAAGCAGCCGGTCCAGGCAGTCACATAGCTGTGATGTAGCTTCGAACAGGCGCCAGTCCAGGCAACCCGACAGCTGCATTGCAGCGTCATACAAGCAGTCGATCCAGGAAGTTACGTAGCTGTGATGTAGCTTTGAACATGCTCCCAGTTCAAGCAGCTCTGCAGCGGCATTGCAGTGTCATACAAGCAGCCCTCCAGGAAACCAAGTAGCTGTGATGTAGTTCTGCACATGCTCCCAGTTCAAGCAGCCCCACAGCTGCATTGCAGTGTCATCCAAGCAGCCGCCCACTTAGCCACGTAGCTGTGATGTAGCTTCGAACAGGCACCCAGTCCAACCAGCCCCATAGCTGCATTGCAGCATCATCCAAACAACCGGTCCAGCTGCGATAGCTTCCTTGCTCACATGCATGGCTGAACGTGAAGCTGGAATCATTAAATCTCACTAATGTCAGACCTACCCACCAAGTTTTACTCCTGTCGGTTGATTCCTTCAGGGTGCAGCTATTCTTTCGCTGATGAATATGGAGAAATATTTGCCAGGCTACCGGGAAAACTCCACCGTGAGATCTCTCTGTGGGAATACGAGGAGAAAACCGACATCATTCCATGTGGGCCTATTTAACGCCATACGAGATCTGTGGCACGTTTCAGTCCGGACCGTCCTCTTCTTTCCTCTCCTGATAATCCACAATGCGCCAGGCTAAGGCAGCCACGTTGTCGCTCATTGAATAAGCCCAGCACAGCAGTTTCTTGTCTCGTCTGACGGCAGCCATGACGGCAGTGACATTGTGCTGCTGAGAGTCTGTTGAACCAACTCGGAGCTTTTGCTCACAGTGGCGTTCCCGGCGCCGCACGCCGCCCCGGTGAATATAAAAGTAGAAAAGGAATTCCTGCCGCAGATGCGGGACTAGAATGGCTTATTGGCTCGCCGCTGAGGTGTGTTATTGGAATGGTTTCACGCTTGTGGAGGCCGGTTCGAAAGCAAATGGGGGAAAATAGAAGATTCCCAGCTCACGGATTTCGGTTCCGTGAATACTGTACGTTCCATCATATTACCGGCTTGTATGATCACTACTTAGAAAGCGCAACGTGTGGAGGCTGTCCAGGAGAGACAGGCGCTCGTGTTTTATTGTGGTTGATTTGATGTGCAAGACGTCTCTGACTCACTTCAGTCCAGCTTTCATCCAAACAATGGGACGGGTACGTGCATGCAGTGCTTTCGGTGTTGTTCAAAGGTCCATCAGTGACGCTTCTGAAATCAGCTATGAAGCTGCATTATGGACTTTAAATGAGCCCATAGAGGTAAACTGCTTCAGTTTAAAATATGTCAGTCTGTACCCTAACAAAGGAACAGCCTCCGTTTGCTGTGACGTGTTAGGTAATCGGCGTCTGCTCCAATTAAAACCATTTTTAACAGCTTGGATTTGACATGGACTGGACACGTTTCTGGATGTAGGCCTGATCAGTGTTAAGACAAGCTTGCATCATAGAATAGAGCAGTCGGGCCAGATTTGGTGGATGCCTAGGACTAGACTGGGACTTTCCCACTGCTGGTAGACCCGTATGAGCGTACGCTTACACCTGCAGATTCAGCTACTTCCTTCACACTATAGTCTTTGGCCACGCCCACATGCAGTCCCTCCTTTTAGCCAATCGTTAACATCTGCTCTGGAGCCATTTACCACACATGGAACGAGACATTCCCTGCACTGTGGCACCTCTTCCCAATCTATGGATCCTGTCACTCACACCCCACGGGTATTTGTAGCCTCATCATCTTCGTACAGCAGCACCATCTGCTGGAGCCTGACGTTACTACCACCTTAAACACTAATCAGTCCATTCAACCATTCTTTTATGGATTTACACGTGTGCCTTGAGTTGCATTGTCTCGCTGCATCATCCAGCAATCCATGTTTTGAGCAGTTCATTGTTTCATCAGTGATGGCATGGGGTCCAGACGTTGAGACAGCAATGCAGACCCAAACCATGATGCTCTCTCCACCATGCTTCATAGTGGGTTTGAGGTTTGGGTGTTGGTGTGCAGTATCCATGTTCTCCCGGACAAGCGGTAATGTATTGGTGTTAAGAATGTTCACCACTGTCTCATCTGACCATAGAACATGTTCCCATTAGCTTTGTTGAATGTCCAGATAGTCTTGGACAAACTTGAGATTTGACAGCTGTGTCCTTCCATTTACGGCATTTTAGCTGACGCTCCTATCCAGACTGACATAGAAGGTTAATCATATTACAGGTGGGCCAATGTAGTGTTAGGAGTCCTACCAAGGACTCTTATTGGTGTAGCACAGAGCGGGATTGGAACCCCAGTCTCCCACATGTGGTGGTGGCTCCCTGTCGGTCTTTGCAGTTTGTTGAGTTCTGTATGGTTCACACTAGCCTGTCTTGAGAAGAACAGGTTTGTCGGTGAGCAGGCTTCGTGTGTTGCCTATTGGCAAAGCACCTGGGACACCCCCCCCGCACTTCCAATTTGATCTCCTTAAAGGAAACACCTTCCACCAATTGCCTCTTGGGGAAGTCATTAACACAGAGCTTCACCTACGTGTACCAGCCTGCAATGTGGATGTTACCCAGTGTGCTCAGGTACAGCTGTAAATCCAGGTCATTCACAGGGTTCACTAACGTTTTCCTGCAGTTGTAGAAAGCAAACCAAAGAACTGACTGGAAAACCAACAGCTAATCCCCTTTTAGCAAAAGAGGAAGAGCCGACAGTGAAGAGCTGAACACCCCTCGGGTTTAGCAGGTATTCCACAGCGAGCTAATTGGCTATCCATGAATACTTTGCAAAGCAAAGCAACGTTTGAGCATAACGTGAGCTTTGTGTGGTTCTAACCTTGCCGTAGATCCACGATGTAATGCTTTCCTTTTGGTTCTTGTTAGCCGTGCAGGCTTTAGCATGCTAGCCAGAGAACACGAATGCATTTGAAGCCCAGTAAATCGATTGTTATGGTTTTTAAATGTTAAGCATTTAAAGCCCGTGTATTGCTATAAACAACTCTGTCCACCTTTAATTGTGGAAAAAGGGAAGTGTGCTTGGGTTGATCCCTCGCTCCCCTGAGGGCTCATCTAACACCCTTCACTTGAGCTAATAAAGTAATGGAACAGCCCTTAAGATGGTACTGGGGATTCGCCCGAGGGGAAATGACAAGGCCAAGTGAACGAGGGCTTATTAAAACTAGCAATGAAATGGGGGGGCTGGAAAAGCCATGAGGGAACCAGGGGTATGAAAATGCAACAGTCATGCAGACAACAAATGAAAAACTGGACAATACAAACACCGACTAGAAACCCCTGGGAGCCATAATGAATGAGTGGACATCATATGGGGGCCGAGCGAGAAACGAGATACATGTGGAGACAGAAACAGGCCGAGCCTGGAAAACCATGATGCCAATAAATGGGAAAATGTTATTGTTATTTAAAGTACAGCTGATAACTGCAACTTATTACTTAGCACCATATTTTACTGATGTACACTCAATGTTAAGGAACAGCTGCACCCAGAAGGAGGTGTGGGAGTGCGGTGCTGTTGGGAAGGAAGATAAAAGTTAACAGGATCAATAACTGATGATAAATTTAGACTGATATGATCAATATTTATTGAGCTACACATACAGAAGTCTGTCTCTCAGTATGGCGTCCGGCCGCCATAATTGCTAACCCAGCATGCCAGTCATCTCAGTATGGGGGTGTAGAGGTTCCTAATGGTGTCCTGTGATAATCCATCCCATGCAGCTTGAATATCCTCACACAGTTCCTGAAGATGGTGCGGTAGGGGTGGAGGTGGAGGGACACCTAGTATTCTGGACGTGTGCCAACAAGCCGTTCATCTTGGTGCTGACCACGGTGCCTCCACACACGGATTCGTTGGGCGTCTCCACCAAGACTAAAGCGGGACTGGTCACTGAAGATGACCCGCTGCCATTCTGAGTGACTCCATGACAGTCTGGTACGACACCACTGCAGTCTTTGGTGACAGTGACGTGGTGTTAAGGACAGTCGGATTAAGGACAATTTACGGAAGTACGGAACAAATTTATGGACATTTACGGAAATACGGAACAAATTTATGGACATTTACGGAAATACGTAACAAATTTACAGACATTTACGAAAATACGTAACAAATTTATGGACATTTACGAAAATACGGAACAAATTTACAGACATTTACGGAAATACGAAACAAATTTACGGAAATACGAAACAAATTTACGGAATTACAGCACAAATTTACGGACATTTATGGAAATACGGAACAAATTTAAGGACATTTACGGAAATACGTAACAAATTTACGGACATTTACGGAAATACAGCACAAATTTACGGACATTTACGAAAATACGGAACAAATTCATGGACATTTATGAAAATACGGAACAAATTTACGAACATTTATGGAAATACGAAACAAATTTACGGAAGTACGGAACAAATTTACGGACATTTACGGAAATACGAAACAAATTTACGGAAATACGGAAAAAATTTATGGACATTTACAGAAATACGTAACAAATTTATGGACATTTACAGAAGTACGGAACAAATTTACGGACATTTACGGAAATACGGAAAAAATTTACGGACATTTACGGAAATCCGTAACAAATTTACGGACATTTACGGAAGTACGGAACAAATTTACGGACATTTACGGAAATCCGTAACAATTCTGGATGCAACATTTAATTGCCAAACAAAATCTTCACATGTCTCCCGATGCCGAGCCTAGCGCTGGTTTAAACTGCCATGCCATTATACACCTATAGACTCTTACATGCGTGCACCTTTATGAATTAGCTTCACCTGAACTGTAATTAATAGGAAATGCTATGTGTGTGTGCTAGCAGCAGTTCCAGGAGAAAAGGCAAGAGCAGTATTTCCAGTATGTGTCTGAAAAGTGGATGTCTTGATTATGTAATCATCCTACGGCATGCTGACAGCATCTGAGGTAGGCGATTTTAAAACATTAGCACAGTTAAGCAACAGGAAAGCCAGAAGAAAGGCTCAAGTCAGCAAAGAGGCAGAGCTCTTCATCAAGTGAAAGGCACAGCACTTTGTGTGAATCACTAGAAGGCTCACAAAATGCAGCGCCAGTGAGGGGACCTTCACGGCACACGTTCGTTTCTGCGTTCCGGTAACGCTTGAGGGCCGCTAATCTGAACGTTGGGACCAAATTATTAACAGTTATGCTGATAATGAACCCAGCTTTAAGCATGGGCATGACTGGATTGGGAACTGAATTCTTAATTCATGCACTTGGTGGTCCAGACCAGCCCACGAGAAGCACAGTGACTCTGCCATACACCCCCAATCGGTCGTTCTAGTCGTACTACATGCAGAACCCTACATATACACTCATCGTCAAAAGAATAGTTGCGCCAAGTAGGACGTGTTGGGTTGCAAACTCCACGACACCATGAGTGTGAAACTTGAATCCTTTGCATGTCTCATGATGTCAGACCACCCCACCAAGTTTCATTCCAATCCAAGATTGATTCCTTGGGGGTGCAGCTATTTGTGCAACTACTCTATTGATGATGAGTGTATATACATATACACACATATACAGAGATGGGCAGGTAACATGCTACTCCAGTAATGTCCAGATTCCCTGCTAGATAAACATACGGTCACCCGAAAAGACAGAAGATGTTGTGTTTTGATGCTGGCATAGTGGTCAACCATCATCAACAAGCTGGGTGACCACCTAAACCAGCACCACACCAGTCTGATGTCGATTTTAACAGACATAGATCAGATTCAGTCAGGAAACAATCATGGTCAGTGCTGTCTCTCAGCAGGGTTAAATTCACATATTCAAATTTCAATATACCAAAAACAAACATCATCTGAACGCTAATGTGTATTAGCTTGTAGCTAGCAAAATACAAATGCATTAGCATTGTGCTACTGGATTAGCAAAGGCTACTTTTATTGGTTCCTACATTAAATATTGCAACGTTGATGTCAATGCTGTTTTACTCCTCCTGTTGGCCAATCCGTCTCTCGTTATTGGCCACAACAAGGTGTGTATTGAATATCAGTATCGACTCAGAAATTCTATATCGGTGCAGCCCTACCTTGAACTCTTGCGGGTGAGATACATCATTATATGAAAAAAAAAATGTAAATCTTCATATTTTGTTGATTTTAACTTTTATGCATCACTTGAAAGCAGAAGTTGTTTATACTGTGTGGTAATTTCATGATGAGTGGAACAACAGAAATGGTTTTAAATTGGTGGGAAGACGTGCAGGTAAAGTTAAATAAGGTTTTTAGCCTCTCCTGTAAATCAGAATCAGAATCAGAATCAGGCTTTATTTGCCGAGTATGTTCACACATACAAGGAATTTGTCTTGGTTACAGTAGTTCACACTGCACAGAGAGTAACATTATACACACACACACATACACACACACACACACACACACATACACACACACACACACACACACACACACATACACACATACACACACACACACACACACATACACATACACACACACACACACATACACACATACACACACACACCACACACACACACACACACACACACACACACATACACACACACACCACACACACACACACATACACACATACAGACACATACACACACACACACACACATACACACACACACACACATACACACATACAGACACATACACACACACACACACATACACACATACAGACACATACACACACACACACACACACACATACAGACACATACACACACATACACACATACAGACACATACACACACACACGCACATATTGGCTTATAAAGTGCAGTACAAGAAGAAACACCTCACAGACTCCATTTCCCAAGATCCACCTAGCGATCATGTGACAGTCCGCTTCCAACCGACAGCCTATTACAGATCAGCCTCACCTGAGTTTAGATTGAGACACCTGTTTCATACTGTGTTGTTTGTGACCCTGATGGTGAAGTACCGTTTCTGTTCCCGTACCAAGCCGTTCGTATTCCTGTTTTGACTTCCTGTTACCGGTTCTTCCGCCGGTATTTTGACTTTGATTTTGGCCGTGTTTCTGATCCTCTGCCTGTTTTGGTTTTACGTTCTTTCCTGCTTTGCTTTATAAGCCTTATCTGCACGCGTCCTGATTCCATCGGACCCTGACAATTTTGGAGATACTTGTTTTCCTTTAGACAGCGACAATATAAACCTTACAAGCCATGTTCATAATGCCTAATATCAAAATTTGAATTCATTTTAGTGATTTTTAATTCCCGTCTGCAATTGTAAAAATACACCGTCATTTTGCATATTACACCATCTTGTATTTGCATATTCCGTTATGTAAATCCACTACTGATATCGTCGCTCTCCAAAGTATTTCAATTTTTGTTCCCATTTTGGAGAAACTTGTTTTCCTTTGGGCAGCGACGATTTGCTGCTTGCAGGACTACATGGATTTTATTATGGTGCTTCAGGAACGTTTCTGTAGCTCAGCGGTGACGTTCCGAGATTGTGAAGCCTGTCATGATTAGGGAAGATTATGTGGCTTATGTGTTGGACATGTGCCCTGAGGTCCTTAATGAACTAGCCAGATTTCAGGATTCAGGCCAATTCAGCGTCCTAGGCCAGATCTTGAAAAAAGTGTCCCCTGTTGGTTCAATATAGACACACAGAGGCTAGGTGTTTATCTGATACAGCCATGTAGGCAGTGCTCTGCTATCCAAAGGCTTTCCTCTCAGCGTTTGACCTGTGACAGCACTGGCCTGGGAGAAGCTGTTCAGGCCTGACTAGCTGCACCCAGAACGCATGTTCTCCCTGCTCCAGTGACTGTCAATGAGATGGACCCTGCCAGCTCCCCGGGGGATCACTGAGTCACAGATCGAGTGGTGAATACCAAAAGAAAGCCTTGCCTGTCCCTGCAGGGGGATAGACCTCTACTCCCTCGGGGTAAATATCGATGATGCGCCGATCAATGGGGGCTGTGTTCAGAAAGCGGCCCTGCGTGTGCCACTGCGGCGTTGTAGTAAGCTGTCAGGGCCGAGGGAGACGAATGGGAGCTCCATAAAGGCGGGGGCAGAGGGGGGATCCATCAGCTTTCTGTGGGAGTCCAGGGAACCGTGGAGGAGGGGGAGTCATATTAATGTGATGGAGGAATGAAAAGGACAGGAGGACACAGATTCCTCTTCCACCATAGTTTAATCATAAGCCCCCTCCCCCTCCAGACTGCCAGTCTTGTGCTTCAAGCTGAGCCCGTTAACCCGGAATACAAGCTCACTGGAGGGACGACCGGCCCTCTGCGTGCGGTTCTGCCTCACAGGAATACAATGAAGTACCACAAGCACGCATTTCACGAGTCTCCTTCATGTCTAGGTGGAGAGGTGCATCCACCTTCACTTCAGGGCCACTATGTCGCGGAAGGAAAGAGACATCCTGGAGTAGAATTTGGTGGACAGTCATCGTTTTATTTCAGTGAGGTGAAAAACCGCCAAGACACAAGACTAGACTTAGATTCAGTGGCCACTAAGTCGAGCTACCCAAGATTTAGGCATACGTTTACAAAAGAGCCCATACTTCATATCCATATTGAATATTTTGGCAGTGAAAAGTGACCAGTGTGGACAGAACCCTGTCTATGGTTCAATACCCTGACCCCAAACACACCCCTGGGCTAGCTCCACTGTAGAGACATAGACGGCTGGTATCAGATAGATGGACCGGTGATGCAGTATTCGTAGATGGCAAGGTATCCAGATTCAAGTAGATCCTAAGCCTATACAAATCAAACACAGTGCTGTGAAAAAGTATTTGTCCCCCTTACAGATGTCTGAGTTTGTCACACTTAAATATTTCAGATTATCAAACCAGTTTGAATATCAGACAAAGATAGACCTGAGTAAATGCTATAATGTGTTTTTCCATAAAGATTCCTTTTATAATGGGGCAAAACAGTCTGGACCTTAATCCGATCACCATGCTGTTGCATGACCTTGCATGACTGGCCAGGGTGTTGAGGGTTAAAACAATTTCCAAAGACTCATTGTCAGTTTTCACAAACGCTTATTTACCATCGTTGCCTCCAAAGGTGGCACGACCAGTTATTAGGTATAGGGGGCCATTACTTTTTCACAGCACTGTACCTAGCATCACCTGGGAGTATGATTTCTGGTATTCCCGTAACCCCACCCCTGCCTCAAATCCCCGGTGCTAACTTGTGTACTAAAAAAGACATTTGGGGAAGTTGTGGACTCACTCGGCACTTGGTAGCTTCTGGTGGAGTTCTTCACAGCGACGTCCTCCACAACTACGCCAACAAGTGGTAGAAGCGGTCAGTAGGTATCAGTAAAAATGGGAAGTTCTCTCATGGAGAGCTCCAGCCCAAGGATGTCTGGTCACCCTAGTCCACTAGCCATGTGAGCGGTGCTTGATTCTGAGGATTCAGGCCTGTAAGCTTTCAAGGTCAATGATGCCATTTGGAGAGTTTATGCTTGTTAGCAGCATTAGCCTCTTGTTAGCAGAATTAGCCTCTTGTTAGCATCATTAGCCTCATTAGCCTCTTACATACAGTGCAAAGCTAAAAAGCAAGAACACTTGGGAAAACTTGGGAAAACTTGGCCTAACCATAAATTCCTATAAATCGGAATGCATGCTTATGAATACCGCAGGTCCGAACGTGCTACTGGACTGGCCTCCTATATGAGATTCTGCCCCAGAGGTTCATAATCCAGTACCACAAGCCCACATTTAATATGAGAATACCTTCTTCATGTCCGTAAGCTTATTAACCAGGTCACAGACGCGGTGAACCATCTCCCCGTTCCACAGTATCATGCCTAGTCTCTTTCATTCCTGCCCCCTCTTCTTCTTTCATCCCCCTTCACCTTTTCCAGTGGTGTTGTACCTCTGTGAGTAGTAGGGTGTGCTATAGTGCCAGTTGGCCATGCGTGCCCTATTGCTCTTTCTTCCATTGATGCAGGTGCTCAGTCCGACAGCATGTATGTCCTATGCGTCTTCATAATACATAAGGGAAGCCGTCGTCCGCACGGCCTTGTCCGGGTGGTAATGAGGAGCTGTCTCCGATGATACACAAGCAAGCCCAGACTGCTCCTTATGAAATATTAACGCCATAATCAGGGAATTCAGAGAGACAATTAGTAGCCCCAGCTCTGAATGTTCTAAACCGCCCGAGGAAGGGTTTGAAGGATGTTTCCTTCAAGAGGAGTTGAGTTTGAGATTGAACATCCAGACGTCCATGATGATTTAAATAACTACAGCATTTAAAGACTTCATTTTTGTTCTTAATAGTGTTTCTCATCTGCATGGCCCAAACCCGTCCTCTTCGGGCTCCAGATGGTCTATGAACGATGCTGATTAAATAAGGAGCTCCAGCCGTAATGGGTAAATGAAGGAAACCTTGAATTTCCAGCTTTATGTAAGGGACTTTGCCACAGCTTCCCTTAGAGTTGCCAAATTTCTGCTATGGAGAGAGATAGATAGATAGATAGATAGATAGATAGCTTTAGTTAGGTAAACTAGATTTCTCCTGACGGCAGCTTTGCTGTAGTTTATCCAGGGTACAATCATAATAGGGATTTGCTAAGCTATTCTTTCAAACTAGCTTTCCCAAACTGGTATATATACACTCAGTATCAGAAGAACAGCTGCACCCAGAAGGAGGTGTGGGAGTGCGGTGCTGTTGGGAAGGAAGATAAAGGTTACCAGGATCAATAACTGATGATACATTTAGACTGATATTAAGCTTAGATAGGGGGGCGGTTGGTTCTT
>JAMWET010006565.1:0-37500 GCA_024036415.1 Prochilodus magdalenae
TCCTTCAAAGACCCCTACTCCTGCTGTAGCTACGTTTCGCGTCTAGAAATACGTAAAAAAAAGATTGCTCTGATTTTCTTGCTGACTAAATTTTGTACCCTCAACTGATCTAAGCTTAAGTGGACTTAAGATCCTAGAGGAGCATATCATTGTTCTTTCCTCTATTGCCATGTTAGCATCGCCGGACTGCAGCAAGTTTCAGCTCATCAATGCATAAGCTCACGTCCATGGCCCAAAATCTCATACTTCGTCCATCTTCCTTTTCTGGCCCACTCAATCTCGACCCTGTCCTCGTACCGCAGTGAATGTAGCCGTGACACTCATAAAGTCATACCCATGACATGCCTAATCAAATATTCCATTATCTATATGTGTTCATGTTGTGCTTCAACATCGATGCCCGAACATTCGAAGTTAATTACCGGTCACTTAGGCAAAACCCAACCCTAGTGCTAAGTGAACGAAGCGATAATATCGCCAGTGCATGGATTACCGCTTGCATATAGAGAAAATATTACCAGTCAGAGCTGATCTGGCCTAGATTTGTAGTCATATAATCGGATATCGCTTCCTACCCCTCATCAGCAAAAAACTAAGAGTTCTGCAGATATTGCAATAAAACTCACTATCTAGTTCACGCTAATGAAACGTTGCATACATATCTTTGACTTTATCATTATGTCAATTCGCCGAACACATTTGAAAATGAGTAATGACAGCTTATTCAGGTTCATGACTATGAACTGTACCTCTCCACCTAGCAATCGACTATGTAAACTGGCGTGCGTCCCATGTAGACGAGATGTGGTACTAGAGGCATGCTCATAAGCATTCACCGTCACTCGACCGACCTTGGCTCTCACTCTGACTCAACTAGTCCACACCTGTGGACATCCCTCCTACACGATCCGTCGATTGTCCTTGCCCCAAGTCGCTATCCTCCGCTTATCATTAGACCCATTGTAGCAGGATACAGCTGCACTTATGTCATCTTGTTCCAGGACTATTACTTGTAACAGTGTCTATGAACGGGGCATGAAATATGCGACAAAGGTTGCAGTTGCACTCGTTTAACTCCAACCGTATCCCTGGAGTTGGATGCCGAGCATTCCTTGTCTCTGTGCCTCGCTGCAGTGTGTGAATTTCCAATATTAATTCACGCCAAAGATGGTCGCCTGCAATGTGTGGTGCTCTGTGTCACTGCACGATATCTCTAGTCATATCGACAATACTGGAGTCGAACTCATTTACCTACTGACAGCAGAACCTCGTGGGAAGCAACAGTGGATCCACGCTTCATTAGAAATGAGCGAACGTTTGAACCATTTGCTTTAATTTGATCTGTGGGCTGTGTGTGTAATTCGGGATCAAGGGTGTGTTTTAGGGCAAGGACAAACATCTTAGTAGCTAGTAGGTTAGGGCGACTGAGATAGTCTCAGTTAGCTCACCAAGCTGTACCAAATAGAGTCATATATACTTGTCTAGAATGGGACGTATAGCAGTATTAATGTACTAAGCTTTCAAGAGCTAGATACATAGGTAGCACGGTGTCCTGATGTAATACTCACCTCCTCCACTGCTGGTGTATATCTTCGTGCAATAGAGAATATTATTCATACGACCACTCTTGTAGATTTGCACGTTTTCTATGAGTGTAGGGCATCATTACACTATAAGTTTATGAAGTTTGGAATTGATCAATCAGATTTTGGAAACGGAGCTGTTCCATTCAACCCTGGAACTAAAACCCATGTTTTGATATGTCATTGGTTGATTTTTAGGTTACTGTTCAGCGTTGCTGACCGTTTAGCTTTGCCAATGGTTAGTTAGTCGGTAGTTATCAAAAATTACCAAAAGGTGCCGCCCTTGTGTGGTGGTTATGAAAATAGCGACACAAAACCAAACGAAAAACACAAAGTGGTCTTAATCAGGGGCTGTCCCACCTCAAGCCAGAGGGCCAACCAGAACTGCTTCAATATGCAATGGAACCACTAACATACTCTCAGCGCCAAAGAAAAAACAAGCACACTCTTTACTTTTCAGTCTTGATATTCTAATATATACAAGAGCAGCTAATTTTTCTAAAATTATGTCAAAAACTTTTTGGGCGATGACGCTACAATATATTCTCCAATCTCTTCTATGATTCCCCGTCTATGTACTTGATAACAGTCTATTTGCAAAACCACGCTAGAAAGGAAGTTGCTTCTCTGTTTTCCTAGTTCATTCATGCTAAGCTGAATGTCATCGTTATGGGAAGCATTTGGTTTCGACCCAAGTCACTGTGTGGAATTCGTGCACGTTTGTAATCACTCTGAGAGTTTTAAGCTGCAAGGTAGACCTTTCTCAGTGATACTATGTAGCACTACAATGTAACATAAGAGGTTTACCGCTTCGACAACTGTTCTTAATTGGAAACACTCATCAGTTGTCTGCTCTTATGAGCCTATTGGTGGTCTGATAAGATTATCTCCGTTGCCTCCAAACCTGGTGACCAATTAAACATATTCTCATCTCTCTTTCAACAATGAAACTATTCTCTTTGGACATCACCTATATCCAAAATCAAGGTCAACCGGTCCTTCTGGGTGCAACTTTTTTTTTTATGACTCCTGCTGCTAGTGTAAGCAATTTATTAGGAATGTCATAAATACAGCTCACTTCATATACTATAACCACAAAAGTTTCAAATCAATCACTGAACTTGCGTTCATTTTATTCTCATCTCTATCTGTGACAATGTCATTGTTAATACTTCTGTGGAAAGCTACATTTTTAATCCTCGTCCATAATCAATTACATAGTTTTCTCTTTGAATCTTACTAAGTGAAATTGCACAGTGACTGTTTACTATTGCTACTGATTTCGCAACGTATTGGTAATACGCTATAATACTGTGGCTTAGACTTATTTAACATAACTTGTAATTCCTCAATCTGTGGAACTCACAACTGCAATGATAGACAATAGCAAGATTGCACGCAATAATGCTTATGCTAAAGAAAAAAAACCACACTTGACTCCCTGTTATGACTTACCAGTTTACTTTTACTTTTAGACTGCCAAGTCATCATGGTGATACTGACTCAGGGCTTAGGTACTGTGCTGTGTACCAGACACAGTTTGTAGAGAAGCCAAATTTCGTCTTGTCCATACACATGTGCTATTGTATGAATGTATGTGAGCATAAAGCAGATGCCCCTGCAATTCATGAGGGCAGCGCTATGTCGTCAAGTAGCCTAGATACAGAGTAATAAGTTTTCTGGGAGATCAATTATAACAAATGAGCTTAGCTTCTTCCTCAGCCTATGGAGGATCAGTACTACTATGCTGTGGTGTTTTTAGTTTGAGCTTAAGTAACCAAACCCATTAAGATTGAGCTCATTTCCCCATGCCTTAAAAACCGATAGCGTAGAGTTCAATTGGTGCTTTAGCTCTTTGGTCTTTCTACTCAAACACCAAATCAGTATTCATTATCTACCATGCATCTCCCCTCCCTCCCTCTCACAATCATACACTTTATCCTGCATCTCAGTCTCTCGCTTCCTCGCACACTCTTCATCTGCAGCAAAGACAATGGTTTGTATACTCGGCTCTCTGTAGTAACAGGCTAAGATGACTTATCTGTATTGCCTGTCACCTTCTCAGCCAAAGAGCTAACATCGAAGTAGTCCAAAGCTGTCTAATCTTCACCCTCATATTACATACAGTCACCTTTAAAAAAAAGGGAACGCTTTTTAATCATCAGAGTTCTACTCTTTTGCTATCTCCAACTCCAGTTCAAGCGGCTGAAGCTCTGGAGTTGTTCAGATAAGGGCTATTATTGACTCCTCAACTAGTGGCAGCAAAGGGATAGTCTAAGAAAATCTAATGTATGGTTCTGCGGGCCCTGTTACCACTCAGCTTTTGCTAGCTTGTGCTCTCTGCTTTGCTGTGTTTAAATTGATAGCGTAACTTCATATCGTAACTAAGAGCGGTGGTCAGGGTACGGGGTTGCTCTGAGCCTACTGGTATAGTCTTGCGATGTCACGCACCACCAAAACAGGAATGGTTTAGTAAAGGATCTGAGTCAGTCCTGTGACCGATTCTATTGTCGGCACACATGGACCTTACCCTGATATGTGTAGAGGAGCATGGCAAAGCGATGAATGGTCGTGATTGATTTGTACTGATGTTTTGCATGCAGCTATGTTCTGGGCGGCAGTGGTTTTGTTGTAGTGCCTGGTACTGTGTGGTGGGGAGTACTCAACCTGCAGGTATTTCACAGACAAAACTAACCATAGTCCACAACAGCATGTCCAGCATCGTGTGCCTAATGTACCCAATGGTGTACCTCCTGTTATACATAGAGGTGCAAAAAAAAAAAAAAAAAAAAACTTAGAATTACATGTAGAGAATCAGCCGAACACATCAATCCACGTACTGAACTTTGTGCCTAGTGTAGACCACAGAGTTATCACACTACATGTCCTCTACTTCGCCGTCACGAGACCGCGTGTCTTCTCGATGCTCTTGTCATCGATCGCTTTTCACACATGTAGCACGTGTTAGGTAATGCAGTATACTTGTTTGTTATGATTCCAGTTGCAGTACAAAGGTGTCACAGTTGTGCCCTGTGGAATGTATTCTCACACTGTCTGTCCTGATGCGCTCTCTTAAAACAGGACATAGGCGGCTAAATCGCATAGACTGCTTATAGTAGAGATTACCATTAAATGTGTGCTCTACTTACCGTAACTACTAATAACATAAAGAGTGTAAATTCAATGGTGTGCACGGCTCATCTGCTTAGCTTTACCAGATAGTGTATCCTTTGCTATAGGCAAGTCGCAAACAAGATTAAGCACTGCCAAGACTGACACTATTGTCTGTTTTTTTAAATGCATAACCCCTTTTGGATGTGGCTAATGAGGACATACATAGTGCTAGCTGACTCCGGAGTGTACAACCGACATGGTTTGAGGTGCTACGTAGTAGCTTAATCATCAGAAACAGCCTTTCTCATCATCTTGGGGGGAATGGCCTGTGTTCACTTGGGTGTATGAGGCCTGTGCAATAACTATGTCACTGCTAGGTATAGGCCCTCTGTGCGTGTCCACCTGGCCAGCACGTAGAGTCTCCAGATTGGCATGTGCCACAGAACACCTACAAAGGAAATCGCACTTATTGCTGGGGCTATAACATCCAGCCACAGTCGTCGAGCGTCGTGGTGTGTGCTATATCTCAACAGTGGCTATCTTGGAAGGGTAGAGGGCCCACAGCTCTGAGTTTTAGCTCCTGAGCACAGGTGTGACACTGCTATTGCTGCTGATGATTGATGTTCTTTGGAATGTGGTTGTGGTGTTGGGGTTCAACTTTGTCTGAGGTAGGAGCGTAGCAGTTGGCTATCTCTGGATCAATGTAACTATTGAGTCGTCATATAAGAGTCTAACCCGTTTTAGTCAGGTCCTCCTGTGTTACACCCAACTGGGTTTTGTGCGGAGTGAACACTGGGGATTTCTTGATGCCCACATGGAAGTGCTTCATGAGTATCTACATTTGCGTTGCCTATACTACACTATGCCAAAATGAATGACAGCATGGTGCACTTTGAAAAGTACAGCTGTTTGGAAACGGGCTTTTGGGATTGTTTTTTTTATTGTTTGACTTACTAATTCTCGATTCTATGCAGCTTTCTTAATCATAATGGGAAACAGAGCATCTACAGCTCTATTCATCATTCTGCACTAGGGATAAACTTTTGAGCAGAGCATATAATTGCACCTTTTTTTTAAAGAAGTTATCTTTTCATTGATTTCCTTGTTTGCCATATATACACTTTTTATATCTTAATGCTGGATGTAGTGTGCCAAAACTGGCAGCTGTCACATATCTAGACAAACTGCTATTTGGTGCTTTGGATTGGTCTAGACTTGCCCTGGGGTGGAGAATGGTATGTCTCTCCTCCATGTTCAGACATCATTCAGCATGTATCTTAAGAGTCTTGGATGTGTGTGGTGTTGACAGATGTCAGATGGTCTGGGACGAGCTATATAAGCCTTTGTGGGACTTTTAGTTGGTACACGCATCTTGTAGCCAGCGTGCACGCTTTAAATTGACCAGTCCCATGTACCAGGCTAGAAAACTCGTCACTATATACAGCATCACCACTTCGAGCTTCTAGTTTTAGTTATCAAGTAATTTAAAAATGTAAGGGCCTGTTTGTCACCTGGGTTCCTCCTGGTGCACAACAATGCCCGGCCTCCATGTGGCTCTGAGGTATGCCACGGAACGGCAGTTAGTACTGTGTGAGAATGTGAACTCGAATTAAGCTTCCTCATCATGACTAGTGTAGGACCGCAACCACTCCGTCACAAGAACATACTTAAAATATCTCAGATGATATGTATAGCTTGATCCTACTGGGACATTTGCTTACTAAGTATATATCGCATTACTCCAACATTTGCAAAATAAAAAAAACCAATGATTTAGGATTTAAGAACTATACATCGGTGACTCGAGGTTCATCACGCTTTCTCTGACTTGTATCCTAGTGAGTCTCTGACTTAGTGGTGATTTGTCCGCTCGTGGGGTCTGCGCGTGATCTGGTGTATGAACAGATCGGTTGCCCCAGGACTACTGACAGCAGTCTCCCGTCGTCTCGAATTTAGGGTATGTGAAACATACTTGGTCCTATGCATATAAATGTGGCCTGTACATTCTCCTTTCTCTGCCTCTCTTCATTTATATCTAGGACGTGTGAGGCACATTGCTTACATGCGTGCTCTGGTGGTGCCGGCTGTCATTCTACAAACGTACTGGTGGCAGGTAGCTGCTTTCTCATTCTTAGATGAGCATTGGCTGTTACAGCATGACTGAGTTTGGGTTAAATGGACGAACGCGCTGGCCTGCTGTGCAATAATCTATTTATCTACATTTTTGTGTTTGCTTATAGATCTTCAGGCTCTCGATGCTTTGACTGTGACATCGTCTTTCTGTCCGAGTGCTGCGTGATAGTGTCATCCTGTTTCTCATTTTCCACACTCTAAACACGTGTGGCAGCTGTATCCTTGATTGGCGTGCCTACGGACTGAGTCATGGAGCATGGATGCTGTATACCTCCGACTGCTCTGACCATCGGTCCGTCGTTCCAATGCAAACTCTATATGAGAACAGAATACTTCTGCAAAGTGATTTGTTCATTCCGCCCATTGGGACACATTCTTGACTAGTGTTTTTCAGAGGTGTTTCCCTTTATTTTTTGAGCAGTGTACATTTTATGAGAAACTGCGGTTTCAGGGTGTGTTTGTGCTCGTAAACTAGGCACTATCAACGAGTGTTTACCACTCGTGACCAGCAGTGGTGGCACACTTCATCTGGGATGGGACATGCAGCCAATTATGGGGATAACAAAAATGCAAACGAAGGAGGTGCGAATGCGTTGTTCATGTTGGGTCTGCTGGTGATCGCTGTTGGTTCTTTCTATATGTAAGGCTTTAACGTCATCAGCTCTGTGCGGTAATCAGTAACAACAGCATGGCTCATTAGACATAAGTAAAGAGGGCGATGACTACCAGAGGTACAGCATGGTCCCACTTATACTGGGAGAAACCAAACAAAACCAGAGATCGGTCAGTAGATAAAGTCGGGTCAGGTCACAGTTATCTCCAAAGTTGATTAACTGCATAGAGTTCTTAGCGTAATTTTGATTTATATCATTAGACAACGTGGTATATGCAAACCACCACTCTATATAGTCTGTAACTGTCTTTAGGTGTGTGTGTCTGTGATATTGTGGCTATACATTCACTACTAGATCTATGATATGTTATCAGTAGCTAAAATATGCTCTGGTGTTAAATTCATTACAGATTCATAATTTCATTTGCTCTAACTATTAAACGTAGTTTTATACGTCTATCATGCATCAGTTTTGAGTATTTTATATATGTGGGCCAAAAGCATATGATCTGATCTGGCATATTGTTAGGAAGAGCGTATAACGATCCTACACTATAGGTCCCTACACTTAAACTAAACCAAAGTAGAACACCTGTTCGTCATGCAAACCTATTCCACCCGTCTGTCATCAAGAACACCATTTGTCTCCTGTTATTTTTTAGAGACTGGTGGTAGGGAACAACACAGTGGATTTACAATGTGAAACACTTTACTTCTCCCTACTAAGTTGTTTTGATTACGTATGCTATATGGCGTTTGCCACCACTGCCAACATTTTTAATGTATATGCACATTTTTTCCATTTCAAACTTTTTTAAAAGCAACAACGTTTACATGCATGCTCACAGTCCGACTTGATCGATGGACTCCAAAGTTGTACCCTTCATGTAAGCAGGTCCCTATGTTGTATACCCACCACCAATAAGTACGTGCTGTCACTGTGCATCCAGTTTAATACATAATGTGATTTAGGTCAATAATAGTCACGAACTATGTAAGTGTTCCTTATCTCTCTCAAATTAGTCTGCTATGTTAGTGCTAGTCTACATAACTACAAACAGTGTAAGGATAGACGCCCCATTTCGAATAAAACAGAGTTCAGTCATGCATTATAAGTTGCGCTGTCAAATTCTTAAAAAGCCAATTACACAATATAGGCCCAATGTATCAACAGAGGTGTTAGCTTCCTTAGTTATAAACTAGCAAACAATGCTTTGGGGATAATTTCAGATTTAACAGGTTTATAGCTGCAAAACCTCTGATTAATGGTAAAAGCCTAGCTAGCAGGGAATTTCCCAATTTGTAGAACTGTATCAGGTTAAACATTTAGCACTGATACTATCAAAACAAATAGTGGTACATCCTCTAAATAAGTTATTAATAAAAGGTAAATCTGTAGAGTATATCTAATTACGTGTGAGTTAATACATATTGTATACATTCATCTAGTCATACTCACAATGCTATCCAAAAAATATTCTACATTCTACATGAATACAATTTAAATGTAGTTAATGTTAGCTAAGCATACATTTCTTTGACCATGCAATGAAATTCAATGCACATTTTTTGGTTGTTTTAGGTTATGTTGTCCACACATGTGTTTGACAATCAGATTGTGATAGATTCAGAAGCAACAGGCTCAGGAATCTATTCACATGTAACAGTGTATAACAGACATATGACCACACACAGTCTCAGCGCTACAACAAAAATACAACACGCAAGTACCTAAGTTACGGTATCTCTTGATAGAGATGTCCGTGCTGAGATACATTTTTCCTCCTGCTGTCAAATACAGCTTTCCTTGAGAATACGGAGCAACAGTGTCTTTTCTCACGAACACCATTCTCTTGCCTTATCCATTTAGGACCAGATATACCTGCATTCCGGAACCCACAACTGATAACCTCTTCCACAGAAATATGCAATGGAGACCAGACTCGCTAGCTCATTATAGTACTGTATACACAGTTCCTCTTTCAGCGTGTTTGTCATGTAATAGTATGATCTGGCGATTAGTTCATTACTGGCCATAGTGTGCAACACCTGAAGAGTGTAGTTGTGAGTATATCTTGCTGTCTAATCCTGACCCTGTGATCACCATAAAAGTCAACAGTGTGATTGCGTGAAATGGCTTGTATCCCACGCGCTCCAATAAGGAATAATAGCTGTACTGAATGGCAGTTCTATCGGGTGAATGTTTTGAGATGGTTAACAGGTGTATCCTGGGGGGTATAACTAATCCCACTTTGATGTCACTCCTTGCATGACTAATGGCCCTAACTGCCTTCTGTGTAGAGTGCAATCTGCTGTGTCAGAACTGCCTGCAGCGGATTGGGATGTAGTTGGCGGCTTTTTCGGCTCCCCGGCCTATGTTGTAACGCTAAACTAGGCATGCCAGTAGATGAGGGCGCTGGGGTCGGAAGACCTAGCGCCAATCACATTTCCCTTACTCAAGCATTCAGTTAGCTTTGGGTGGGCGGAGAGACCGCCATCCAGCCTTTGACAAACCTGCATCTACCGTGGAATTAAAGATAAACGAATGCCGCTATGGACATACTCGGATCGTGCATGCTGTGGATCAGCACATCTAAAGGCACCAAATACTCGTGCCAGCTGCCATGGGACACAGCACGATCATGTGAGCTTCACATGTTGTGGGTGTCCTGCGTGCAAGTGTTAGCTGGTGTACTGCAAGGGTGTTTGTGTGCTTTACGTGTGATGTGCTCTTTGTAGGGCATCACAAAGCAGTTGATTGGTCTGATTTTGTAGCATTATGATCATCATGCCTCACTACTTTGCTACCCTTGCGTTGTAAAAGAAGGATGGAGGAGCTTAGGTTGCGCCACTCACAGTCGCTAGTGACAGTGACTGGCTCTGGAGATGAGGGAAAAAAAAAAAAGCCTATTGAGCAAAGTTGTACTTTTTCATTGAAAAATTTCGCGAAGAGAAGTGTTTTAGTCACTGATAGAGTGTAAATACAATACTCACGTGAAAATTCCAACCGCTTATACACATATCTGTGCATTAGCGAGTTCCAGGGTCGTAGAGGCATGTGCACATCGCTCACTCTAGTGGGTGAGAATCAATTCCGACTACAATAACATGAAAGCCATGAGTCCTGAGAGCCGTTTTTTTTCCATACCAAGGCGACGAACTTACGTCAAGCTGTGACAGATGCTGTAAAATCACTGAGTAATGCCAGCTGAGGAGCAGGGTTGTCTATAGAGGCAGGCCAAATGCTCTTTATTCTTAAAAGCACCAGGCCAGCCTTGTAGAAAGCGGAGCTATTACCCCGGAGCGGGCTTGATGAGCACCGGGCATTTGGCTCGCCTTTGATACACGCACAAAGTTATCTTGCTACATCATTACATGAAGGCTCGCGGTATGCCTTGCCGTGCATGTTGAACATCAGCTACAACTTGCCCACAGCGTCTCGGCTGTAAGTGAATGAGCCACGCTAGAGATGCTGCAGAGTGACGTTCTCTTTCTCTTGCCAGTCAGTTTCGCTGTGCCTATTGTAAGTTTTCAAAATCCAAATGCTACATTAGTGAAAATCACGCATCCTGTATTAAGACTTTAGTTGTGGCACCACACAATTTAATGTACTTACCCTACGTTATGTTTGCATTGAAGTATCTGTGGTACAAGTTCACGATAATAGGGCTCAGTATAGTGCTACCATCATTTAGCGTGACGTATGTGGTAGCCAATGCTCGGGGCTGTCTCATGTGTCGTCTCGGGGGAGACAAATCGTTGTAGAGGGGTATCATAATGTAATGGGACAGTCCGACACTGTAGAGTACTGTGTAGGTTACATGTTCTCATGTCCTCTATCTCCCTTTCTGTGCCACCATGCACGGGATCCCTGGAAGAATAGTTGCCAATAGTGAGCCTTCCCTGTGCACAACACAAACCTCTTGCGGGTCCATCGCATAGCACTTGTCCCGCATTTCCAAATATTGTTCCTATACCCCTACCTGTACTTCCGGCATGTTTTATCTGTGGACTCTCTTGTGTAGGTGAGGTCCAGTCTTTCGGGCAAAAATGCACATTTGGCAATTAGAATGTCTTACGGCCGAACTCCCCGTAACTAAATGCGCCAGAAAAATGCCGAGGAACTCATCCCTACAGCCGAATTCACCACTTCTCTAATAGTCTTATGTCACGTTAAATCACACGTCCTAGACCGTCTTGTCCATGGTGAACCGTGTGTACTGCCGCGTTGAGTAAGAGCCGAGTGATGTTGATTAAAGGACTCAGTGTACAGCTGCATGGTAGTTCGCACGAGGTAGATTAAACTAGGTGCCTAGCAGCTTGTGCCATGCGCTCTTACAGAACTTTCAAGCTGAGCTTGACAAACGGTCGGCATCTTTCTATTTCACTCGTCTCGCTGTCGTTAGGAGTCATTGCTCGCGTCTCTTGGTACTCACTCTGAGCAATCCAGCGTATGAGCTTCTGTAACCTCATTCCTTCGTAGGCAGTCCAATTCTCAGGGCAACATGTACAATCAAGTCAGCAGCAGCCTTGCCTTCACGACTAATCACTAACTAACATGTTGCTTTGCATAGCGAATCCAATTACACATTTACAGGGTTCTGTCGCTCTTACACCACTTTCAAAGTCTCATGCTTAAAATTGTCTCATTTCGTAAGCTGTTTACTATGCTCCTAAGTCACAGGTGCCAGCTGTGTACGTCATAGGTAACACTCATTCTTCGAGTCTGGTGTTGGGCTGCTTAACCCAACACTATCAACAGAACTGTGTGCGCAAGGCACTATCGTATGGCCTGCACTCTTAATGACATTCTGCTGACGACAAGGAACATGTATGTGAACGTCATATATAACTAATAGGCTTCTCTAGTCAATAAGAATCTCCTTTGTTGATACCAGCTCTTGTGACACTCAGGGCTCTAGAAGGTATTACTTCTCCCGTAATGGTAAGTGTATGATGAGTAGGAGTCATTGGCACTTAAATAGGTGTTGTTCAGTAAAGTTCTTCCCATATCATGTCACCTACCTATGTTTTGAAACCACTGCTATATTATGAGGCAAATCACGTCTTCATGTTCTTGGTGTTCATCCTTTTTATTACCCCAATATTACAAGAGACCAATTATTCTAAAACATCTCTCATTTATGTTTCCATAACATAAAGAATTCATTACATATTTTTGGGTACTCTACCTAAATAAAGCTGCTTAAATCACATCTTACGAGTTCAGATCTTATATCTATCTACGCCCTCTGACTTGTCTGAAAATTGTCTGCGTCGTATACGTGCCTCGGATGGCGCCTTGTGTTTTTACACGGCGTGTCATTTGCTCATGTTGTGATTCTGATTCAAAAAACCCCATCCTATACACTGTCTGCTGTAGCTCCGGTCCATTGTGTATGCATGGTTAAGTCACTGCTTTCTCTGACTATTGCGCATTATGCTCATTCTAAATATAGATACATGAAGGAAGATGTGTGCTCGGGCTTTGAATTCCTATATGCTAAATAACGCCAGTGTCTTTTTCAGCTTGGGTCCACTCAGAAATATGCTTGACTAGGGTGTAGATATGTTTTCTATAACCCTCAACTCTTTGAATACTCAGAGCCTACATCCGAGTACTAGTTTCTTTTACGCAGCACCAGTGCTATACTATGTAACAACCAATAATCTACTCAGTATATCACGTCACAATACACAGTTCTGTGATCATGAAAACTGCAGAGAGATTATGCATAATAATCACGTCCCCATTATAATAGAGTGCCTCACTATACTGCTACAACATAACCTGTCCCTATTACGTTTCATGTAATTTCAAACAATTTTTAGCTATTTAAAATGTCAAGACTTTCCTAATTTAAGCTGACTCCTATGTAAAGTTACCTACTACGTACATATGAGTCATCTCTTGAAGACAGCTAGAGCTCTCCCCGTCGTGGTGGACTCTCGATTCTACTTACATTTTTTTTCAGACTATGTGCTTCATCATGCTATTTTGCTTTTTTTTTTCTGCATCGTCGGCATGTAATCCTGTATAATATAACTATTGTTTGTGTAAAGGGACCAACCAAGCTTTCCGTATGAGCAGTTATTGACCCATTGCACTACCTATGTTACGATGGTGTGCACAAGGAACCTGCTCCCACATATAATACCCTTGTTTATATCTAATCAATCTTTTCCTACAAAACAGCGTGCATTGCCTGTTGCTGAGAATTTGAATTTCCCCACTGTCATATATAATCCTCCAGGCACAAGGGCTATTGTTGAAAACTTACTCGAGTGTAAAGTATGTATATGAGGCAATGATGAAAGTAAGTTTGTCTGGATCATTGTTTAAGACCAACTGGGCTCCAAGGAATCTCTACCATATAAAGAACCATTATAAGGTATTATTTGCTGGGTTATTAAGAACTAATGCTATGGATACATACTCTGTCAGTTGCACACATATGAATGTAACAGTTATTGGATAAAATACAAGCTAGTGGTAGAATGCTCAGTGTGGGAGAATAATGGATTTACTCACAGTCCTAACTCACATACCATTTCAAGTTTTAAAGTAGTGACTAGACAGTTATAGTAGGAGGAGAATAAGTCTTCAAACAAGTTATTTTAGTTATAAATTATGTGATCTCCTTTAATCATGTCAGTAAGAAAGTGATTCGCCTTCTCAATCTTGATGCTGGCATACTAAAGCCTGTAGCCTGAACTACCCGTTCCACTCGCTGAGATGGGGACCTACAGACTGTCAATCTTTCGTGACTGGGACAGGCTTTGGTATGCATCGTTTTAGATCTGGTATCTAGAAAAGAGTCTGAAAACAAATGGGTTGTACCAGTGCACACAGGAGTACCTCGAGCTACGCTGTACATCGTATTGTGACCAGACGTCTCAGCTGCCGCAGTTCAGGTATTTGCTAAACGACAGCTTCGACAAAGCTGGCTTATACCTTAGCGGTATAATTTGCTAGATCTAAGGACTAGTTTTTCCACAGTTTGTGATTACAGTGAAGTGGGTTGGGCAGTTCTGCTGATATAGTGAGAACACTCAATGCTATCATCCAAAATAGGAGACAGTTAGAGAAAATTCGTTACATGCTGAACTCTCGATCTTCCATTCTCGCAGAAACTGAATAAAAATTTCCATAGGACCTTGTGCTGTCCTATGGTCCGTGTCTCCCTGCAAGCTTAGGTCCTGAAGGGAAAGGAGCTGGAAGACTTTCGGGGAGGGGTGTGCTAAACATGAGGACGTCTTGGTATTCGTGATTGCATTTCCAGACACCAGGATAAATTAAAATAATTAAGAAGGAATGTTTTTGGAGTCTATTGTGTCCCAACACTCAAAGTTCAGTATGACCATCTATGTTCATGTACTATTCGCTGTTGGTCATGTTAACTCGTAGACCAATGTGCTATTGTGTCACATGGCGTGCTTCATGGAGTTCATTTTATAGGGAACAATTAATTATAAAATGACACCGCTGATCTATGCTGTGATTAACATAACTCGCCTGGCTAGTATGGTTAGTGCAAAGCCAAAAAGATAGAGGCTATATGAAATCACTTGCATTAAGTAGTAAGTGGATCCATTGATGCCTCCTCCACTCGTCTACACCAGTCTCCTAAGCGATAGCGCCAGGGACGGACGCACAGCCATTGAGCCTAGACCGTCATGTCTGAAAAGTAAGAGGTATAACTCATGTGCTCTGACTCCTTGGCCGCTTCTTCTGTCCTCCATGGGAGCTGCTGGGAAAATGACAGTTGGAGACACAGTGCAGGCTCAGGCCCGTGTTAGTAGGTGCTCGGACTGGCTGAGAGAACCAGAGTCAAGAGTAGAGAGGAGACGGAGGAGGGAGAACAAGTATTAGTATCAGTTCAGTCCTGGTCTTGACAGATAAGAGGGAATGAGCGCGCGACTCGCTAAAGGTCAATAGGCTGTAGGCTGGTGGAGGGGTGACGACCTCAGCAGCGCCGGCCGTCGTCACCCGAACACAAAGGAATGTTACACCTCGGGTATGTAGGACCAAGCCCAGAGAACCCCCCCCGGAGAAGCGAAGGCAAAGCAAGCTCCCTTTTGAGCCTGATTGCCCATCGTGTTTCTTTTCTCTTTCTTTGCATTCATAGCAGCCCACCCGACCCACCCAGAACCCTAGTCCTCCGACAAAGATTGACAATGTATGGTGCCTATCATTGTCTTCGATTGCTGTGAGTCCACATGCCGGGGCTCCCTTAGTCGTGGCGCGCAGCTTTCACTTCAAATCCTTCGTGACGTCGGAATCCAACCAAGCTCGCTGGCACCACCGTTCAAAGCATAGGCACTCATGCATTCCCTCATGATCATGAACTATATGGAACCATGTAATGAGCTCCTTAATCGCGAGTGGTAAATCCAACTTAAACGACTCTATTCAGCATTGTGTGACGCTTGGTCTGGGCTCGTGACTTGGCCGAAAAGCGATAGCTTAAAAAAGCCATTTGTTTTCTGCCTAGCAATCAACAGCGAGTGCCAATCATTCCTGCTAGACTGCTAAAAGCGAGTGCCAGTAAAGCAGATCTGAGAAGGCTTTTCTATTTTCACACAAGTTCAGATGTCAGAATATCACATTTCGAAACAACATGCGTTGAATGTGTCAGAGGGCTCATTATGACTCCCGTCCTGCAATGTCAATCTGTGAGTGAAATTTATCACAAATCTACTGTATTCCAAAAGAGCGCTCTATCGCAAGACGAACCTTCAAACCTCTCTGTGGCATTGCTCTCTAGTCGCATCAGGTCTCATCTTTCATGTGCATAGCAATATAAGCACTGACCTTTTCACACACAATCTTGCAACGATATTCATCTTATATTATATACAGAGACTGCAGGCAGTAAAAGATCACCTACTTAATCGAGGACTAGCCTGAATACTTTGAACACCCCTCATTTTCTCTCTCTCTCTCTCGCTCTCTTTCTCTCTCTGTGTCTCTCAACAAATTCCGCAAGCATCAGGCTAAATGAAACTGATATTGTATGTCTCCCCACGCAAGCAGCAGCAAAAAGCTCATTGTAGGTAGATCTTTTCTGATCTAATCTAGCACTTTCCAGTCATTTTGCTACTGCATCATAAAACGAAAGGTCAGACATGCTGACATGAGTGGCACGCGCAGTGAGCCCCTATAGCTTTTATGCTGTCTGTCGATGGTCCACTCAAGCTCAATGTCCACCAACGTGGACTAATTCTACACTGCCCAACTCAATGGCATTGACAGGTACAAGCGCGCTAGTAATCATCTCCGACTCTAGAAAGTCAACTCAGCCAGTGAGCGAGATAACATTCGACACTGGAGCTGAGTAAGTTGCTGCACTCAAAGGACTCCTTATATTCCAGTATACTTCACTGCACGTCTTACATCAGTTACAAGAGAGAACTAGACGCAATCTGCACTGATAGTAACTCACACTTTGACCACCAACATCTCCTAGCAAGCGTCTCTCTCGCGTTCAGGATGTTATCTTACTCTCGAGATGTTAAACTTCAGTTTGGGAATCTTGCCTAGGGGGGCTGGTCTGTATGTTACAAGCATAGGGCCTACAGCAGGCCTGTTGTTCATCAAATAATGTTGACGAGTATCTCATCACCCCCCTACTTGGAGCTCTGCCTTTAGAAGTTGCTGGATTGGTCCAGACATTTCATGCCCAGTTTTTTCCTCCCTAATAAGTTTGCATTCCCTTCCCACATTTTATATAAACTTTCTCATGACCATCTGCAGACATCCTTGTCAGGACTTCCGTTTTTGGTGCTTATGATACTCTCTATGACAAGGATTAGTTGCTACTAGTTTACCTTCTATACCTGTACATGTACTTTGTTATTTATTGCAAACTGGTGCACAAAGCTATGGTGGACAGGTTTGACATTCTGAGACATGCGAATAACTCAAATTTCACACTTGGCGCGCATGTGACGTAAGCAAAGACGAGGTTTTCACTGCACCTGACTGACCCAACAGCCATGATTGCATAGATTCAGCAAGCAGTGATGCCCTCCATAGCGTCATCCCGTTAGTACCAGCATCGTTGGCAGACGACTGCATGATTCAGGACTGCATACTTGCAAACCGCTACGACCATTGCCTTTAACACCACGGCAACGTCAGCAAAGACTGCAATGGTGTAGTGCCAGACTGTCATGGAGTGACTCAGAATAGCAATGGGTGAGAATATTCAAGCTGCATGGGATGGATTATCACAGGACATCATTAGGAACCTCTGCCACTCCATGCAGAGACTTCTGTGTGTGAGCCATGGGGAACACTGCGGGTCTGTTTCTGCTCTACACCATTTTGACAAGTAACCTTGTGGTTGGCCATTTTGCATGTCAAGTATCCCCTTCCTGTCAGTGTTGTTGGTTCTTGGTCACATTGACCAACGACGATGAAACATATCAAACTCTCTTGCCAAACATTGTGGCAGAAACACCACCACTGTACACTCAAAAATATGTGTCCCAGCTGATGACCACTGACTGCCTGCTGCTCATCAAATTTCAAAACATATGATGGTAACTGCTGTAAGTCACTAAGAAGTCAACAGCCTCATATGTACATCCGGTGGTGGGTTGTTTTCAGCCTGGCACTAGTGACGCAGGTTAATAATCTGCGTTTACTTTTTTTGTCTTTAGTAAAATAAATAGCTCTCAGAGCGGGCGAGGCTCCGATATGCTCTTAACTTATCTTAATGGAGGTGGCATCAATTCATCAGACCTGGAGCAAGTTCAGTAGCTCTAATACTTTGACAACAACATATTCATCATGAAGGCGTACAGAGGCAAGCACACCCACAGATCCACAGCAGGTCATTAAACAGAACCAAATACAGACAGAGGTCGAGCAGAAAGTACAGTCTAATAGCCCCGATCCATTTTAATGACTTGTTTACTTGAAGGGAAAGTGACTGTCTAACTGTCTGGTAAACAGTTGAGATATGAGAGTGTTCCTTTACAAGCTACCAGAAAACCACAGCTTCCTGTATTGTGTCACCACCGCTCAACAGGGGCATATAGGAACATTACAACATTTCACAGACCTGTTTTAGAGATCGCACAACACACACATCTCACAACTAGAAGCATGTGTTTCTGCTGGGGCACAATAATGTATAACCAGGACCGAGGAACTGCCAAACCGCCATGTCCAACTAGGTGTATGCATGAGATGCTCTCCAGATACAATACCTAACAATCTTAATTTCATGCCCTAAGACTTAAGTGTATGAATTAACCCTTAAAGGTCAATGATAAGCCAAAACATTGGGCCTAATGCTGTTGATCCTCCACATTCCACAAAAACAGCCAAACCCTCTGAAGTTTGGAGTCTACCAAAAGAGGTTGCTCTGTGGTATCTGGCACCAAGACATTTCCATCAGATTCCCTAAGCCCTGCAAGCTGTGAGGTGGACCCCACCATGGATTAAACTCGCTGTTCCAGCAAATCCCACAGATGCTTGATTGGTCTGAGATCTTTGGAGGTCTGGATCCACCTTGAACTGTTTAGCCGTTGGTTTGGTCCTGGTGGGATAGCCTTCGCTGTCACCCTGTCACCAGTTTGTGATTTGTCCCTCTTGTGCACATAAGCTGTTTACCCACCACTGTCAGTAGAAGTTCATTGTTGCTGACTAATAGCACCACACAAGTCTTGCTGTTGATTTGACTGATTTGATATGTATCATCGCAGATTGCACATCGTCTACTGGAAACAAACGTGGCATTTCCTGGCAATTTTAATGGACATATTCTGTTTATTTCCGTTTATTTTAGCTATTTATGTGATTTAATGTGAGGTATGTGAAAGCTGTGTGTGCATTAAGATGTGCTAAAAGTGCACTCTCTATAGAACAGAGGTCACTATCCCTGTTCTTGGCAATCTTGACACGTTTCAGTTGTACATCTGTTTCATCAGAGTGTCAGTACTCTGTCAGTGTGTGAGGAAATCAAGTCATGCGTGAAATAGCTGCAGATCTTTTCTCCACTCACTGACATAATGAAATACTGGTGGTTGTCCGGTCTTTTTTTCTGAGCTGCGGGACAGCTGTCATAGTAGTGTATAATAAATATAGCTGTATGTCATGATGCCATGAAACACACACAGTCCCCCGGACCCTCATCTCATGACCACTGTTCTAGGGACATATTCATTCCTCAGTCCAGTTAAGATTTATTAGGTTGACCAAAAGTCATTTTCATCAGCTTGACACACAATGGCCTTTGACATCAGTCATGACTAGGAAATCGAACAGAAATATAATTGGCGTGAATGAGAATATTGATATGACTGACTAATTATTATTACATGTGGTCCAGATTGTGTCTTCAATGTTTAGTTTTCTGTGTCTTCATAATTCAGTAGCTAAACTTCAGACTGCATGAAAAATTCATCATGAACTCAAATTCTGCAGAACTGCTTGGATTAAAATCTTCCTGTAATTTAAACTGAAAAAGACTGATGTTTTTGTCCTCTCCTGTGAAGTTACCATTTTAAAAATATTTGTTTTTCTGGACTATGACATTTTCTTGGCCTACTTGTACACTGCACTTCAGTGTGAATAGTGTTGATTGCCCTGTACTGCTTTTGAGGTTACATGTACTTACATAGAAGCCTACATGTTAAAGTCCACGCTCACTAAAAGAGTTCCTGCTCTATAATGCAAGACACAGCACAGAGAAACTGCCAATGCAAACACCTCGTCCACAAATCCCTTTTAACACCTCCAGCTATAAACTCCAGTCGGCTGGCAGGCAGATAAGTTAGACCATGTTGTAGGGCCCCGATAAATAGGCCATCCTCTGCTCAACTTGAGTGGCTCCGCTGACAGTAATGAGAAATAACAGCCGATATACAAGCGAGGAGATTAATGAAATGACGTCAGGTCGACGGGAGCAGTAATTTTAAAATGCTGGGCCCTTTGCGGCGAGACAGATGGGCAGTTTCCGCAAGGCTGCAGTCAATTCCAGCCTCTTCTAAGCCTCTGAGATCAATCGTATGGAGATAGCGGGTTAGTTTCGCAGAGTGAAATCGTTATGGTTCGGAGTTGTAAAGGCTTGTGTTTCAGAGAAAGAACATTGCCCGCTTAGATAGTTGATCACAGATTAAAACGAATACAGCATCTGTCTTCCAACCCTTTTCTGCTCTCTAGCCTGCAGTTCATTACCATAGATGATGATTTTTATTATGTTTCCTGTAGTCAGAAGTGAACAGAAACTTACTTATAACACAAACCAGTCTGCAGCTGCTGAGCAAATATTTATCAAAACACATATTTTTGTGGAATGCTTTTCTGAGCTTTTCAGTCAATGGTTTCATAAATTAAGCAGTATGTCTGTCTAGTTCATTCTGTCAGGGATGGGACTAGTGTTCCACAGGGGGAGCATGTTAGGCTTTTTTCAGTTTTAGCATAGCATGGAAACTTTTATTTAATTGTATATATATATATATACTTTTTTAGTATATATTTATACTTTTTTTTTTTTTTTTTTTTAAAGGGCAAAAGTTTAGACATGGCAAAAAACTAAATTAGAAGATAATGAAAAGTTAATGAGAAATATGTCAAAAAGGTCCAAATGGAAGGATTTTTTGTTATCAAATATCTGCTACATACTAAAACATAATAATTTTGTACTGGACATTTTGACTTAATTTACTAGGAAACTCAAGTATACTGGACATTTCAAATTAGGAGATAAAGGAGATGAAATGTTAGAATTTTAAGAGCTGTGTTTACCTAATGTACAGCTGCATAATAACATTTCTAAACTCTTGGAAGCAGCTGGACTTGCCAGCTGGATTTTCTCTATATGACAATAATAATAATATAATAATAATAATAACAATAATAATAATAATAATAATAATAATAATAATAATAATAATGATAATAAATAAATAATTTTTTTGTTCAATCAAAGTGTCACATCATGGCGTGTCTTGCTGATTGCTTGTTTTCTCTGGTTTTCTCTTTCTTGCCACATGGGCTTTTGTTTATGTGGCTCCTCCTTTCTTCACCCTCTTGTCAGACCCCTCACCTATCCTTAGTTTGTAGCTCCGCCCCTTCCCTGGTGTTCCTTGTTAGTTCTTGTTCATTTATACTCCCTGTTGTTCATTTTGTTTTTGCTTGGTGTTTTGTCTCCATGTCTGTTGTTTGTAACCTGGTTCCTAATCTTTTCACAGTTTGCTAGTTTCTTTGGTTTTGTATTTAATCTCTTCCTTATTAAAGGCCTGTGTTTACATCCTGCCTCCTTGTCTTGTCCCCATGTGACACAAGGTAATTTAAGAGAGAAGGTAAGAAAACTTTACATGAGCTATATTACATTCTACCTATATTTATATGGGGTACATATATAAAAACATATTACACATATTACATACTTTAACATGCTAGACAGAAATAACATTTGTTTGAGTCCAGTGTCCAGTATACTGTTATTATATTAGTTCCATCTACTGTCTCTGCTAAATACACATTAAATTCTACTAACGAAATAAACAAAAATCCTGAACGATTGTGTTCTAAATACTGAGGTCTTTTTTTTTTTACTAACCAAAACATCAAAACCTTTCTGAAATAAATACAGGATTATTCACAATGTTTGATTTTGTCTTGAAGGTGGTGAGTGTCCATTTTGCAAGCTGCCATGTGGGTTTTTATGTCAAAATGAAAAAAGAAAATATAATAAAAGCATTAATAAGATTTTAAAAGATTTTTCGACTCATTCATTTTTCCTAAGTCTCCTGCAGTCAGTCACAGACATGCTGATATGATTTGAGATCTCCATCAATATCCGTCATTGTTCCAGCAATAAAGTGGAATTTATGTGCAAATATATTTTTTATAATGTGTAAAGTCCCCCTACATCACTGAATCACGCTCATCACTGATCATCTGGAGGAAGGCATTCCTTGTACAGTGGATTTGCCAGTAAACAAGGCACAGAACTGTCCCTCACAATTTAACATGACTGAAGTGAGTTTGTCTAACGTCCCACATCGCTCAAGCAACCTGGCACACAAACCTCCCCTGTCTCTGCATGTAAGCTCAGTTCTATATCCGTAATAGTGACATAACTAAGGGAGACTAGACTTATACAGTCTCCCTGAAATTCTGGTGTCTATGAAAGCATGACTCCTGAACTGTTCAGATATCACTGTTCATGATCTACTTACTAGTGAGCCAGTGAAAAACAACCAGTTACCATACATGCATCTTCTGAGCTTTTATGTGTAATGTTAATAGAACATTATAGGCGAAAACAGTAAACAGTTCTGAGTCTGTAGGTTTCCCTAGAGTGCTGCCCTTATCATCAAAGCACCCTATCTATGTTTATATCATAATCACTATATTATGCTGGAATTTCCTTTTAAAGATCTCTCATACCTAACGTTCACTTGTAAAAAAAAAACAAAAAAAAAACAGGACTTAACAAAACAGGCAACCTGCTTCCTCTATTGCCCCAAAGTCAGTTTTAATATTTATTTCTCTGAGTAGCCCTTCTGTTGGAATAGCCTTCTCCAAGCAGGGATAACACGAACATCACTGAGTCACTTTAAACAGGAATAGATATTTATTTTATAGGTCCGCTCGCTCTAAGACTATCCTTGTCTAATAAATGTACATATCAGAATTTCTACAGAACCCTCTTGTCTTTTGTATATTCTGTATTTTGTGTATTTTGTATTTATTTAATATATCTCTTTTATCTCTTTATTGTAATGTTTAGTATGTATATAATGTTGTCCTGCTGTAGAGTGTCTACCTGAGTCTCACCACAAGCATTTCAACGCCATTTTAATGCATTTTAATGACAAATAAACCTGAAATTTGAAACTTGACTTTTTCCCCTTTGTATTCTTATTTTTATCAGTTTATCAGTTTGTTAGTATGTTTTAATGAGAGTTTTATTTTTAACACAAGAGCCCTGGTAATGTTACTAGCATTACAGTGCAGCTCCTGCCTGATTACATATGAATAATGGAAAACTTTAGGGGAAAGCCAAAGTAGCCAGAGCTACTTTTCTAAATATCTTGCTCTAAAGTGTCGGAAAGTTTGACAAAAACCTTTGTAATATATTGTCTCATCTGTCTGTCTTATCCGTAGATCTGTAATGGGAATTTGCTTTATACAGCGATATTGTTCCAGTGTTTATCCACAGAGCTCAGTAACCACCTCCTATTATGATTGTGTTTCAAGTCAAGGGATATTCTGTTCTCTTTTTTAAGCACTAGGAAACACGTCAGAACTATTGTCTGTGGTTATCCATCATAAGATACAGATATGACAGGCAGAGATTAGGTTAAAAAATGTTTCTTTGAAAGAAGGAGTGCTGAAAAAGTGGGATATGGCATTGCATTACCGTGCCCCGGATAAGGCATATTTAGAAACTGCATTAAAATTCTTGAAGCTGGATTCAGTCTAAATGGTACATTTTGTGACAGATCCAACCGTGAGATGGCGATTTGCCTTCTCTGGCCCTGTACAAATCTTTTACCAAACACCACTTATCCAGTTAAACCATGAAGAATGACTAAGGAAAAAGGAAAACACAGCTCTCTCCACAATCGCTGGAAAGGTTTCCCACGTTCCTGTTCTTCTCAAAGAAAACTTTCTGCACCCGCATGGTGCCAAGCCATGCCCGACGACATGTCACTTCATTTCATGCAAACACAAACACCATTGATTCAGGCCTTCTCGGGGCAACTGCAGGCTTGATGGATTTTCCACTTCTTAGGGTCTAAAGGCATTCCTCTTCATCCTTCCTCATAATGTCCCACTGGGGCCTGAAGTCCAGGTCTGGCGAAGAAAATGGGCAATCTGCAGCTTCCTGCGTGCATGTACTGCTCGAAATAAACATCCTCTCCCCTCAGTGTCAGAGTTGGCCTATGACCTACTTTTCAAAATATAAAGCGTCATTCAGAGGATGAAAATACCGCTCACACATTTCTCCAAACAAACATTGCCATTAGCAGTACCTGGCAGCTCCAGAACCTGAGACATGAGCAAAAAGGTTAAACAGTAATTCCTTTCATTTTTGAAAATTCCTGCATAATTCAATAATTAGGTTACTAACCTAGCCACTTAGAGTAGCTCAATGTTCTCCATCATAGAGAAGCATACATGAAGTCTGTTTTGATCAGGTGCTGAATAAAGCCAGATCAATGCTTGTAATAATTCAACAATAATAATATTAACAACAACAACAATAATGATAATAATAATAATGTTGATTTATAGAGCACTTTTTCCAAGTGTTTTACAGACAGATGACATCAGTAATGGGAAGAAATACTATTGCTACTAATACACACACACACACATATATATATATACACATACATACATAAACATATGTATACACATACACATATAAATACATCAAATATAATATAAACTGACGCTGGTGGTACTCCATAAACAAATATTAAATCTTTCTGATGAGGGATTTCCCAGTGAAACCAGGAATCAGTTTGTTAAACATGATTTATGTGATCTTGTGTTCTACAGTGTCCACTACAGGCTCCACACAGGTCCAATAAGACCAGAACAGAAAGATTCTGTATATCGGGGTTGAGCCTAAGGTCACTTACATCACGAACTAATGCTGTCTCAGTTCTATGGTTAGAACAAAAATACATATTCAACTCATATAACTTGTTGGATATTAGATAGGCTTGAGATATTAGTTAATTGCTTGAAAACAACTTTTTGTAAGACCCTGGACTAATCACAGTCTGGGTATATTACCCTGGACTAATCACAGTCTGGGTATATTACCCTGGATTAATCACAGTCTGGGTATATTACCCTGGACTAATCACAGTCTGGGTATATTACCCTGGACTAATCACAGTCTGGGTATATTACCCTGGACTAATCACAGTCTGGGTATATTACACTGGACTAATCACAGTCTGGGTATATTACCCTGGACTAATCACAGTCTGGGTATATTACACCGGACTAATCACAGTCTGGGTATATTACCCTGGACTAATCACAGTCTGGGTATATTGCCCTGGATTAATCACAGTCTGGTATATTACTCTGGACTAATCACAGTCTGGGTATATTACCCTGGAGTAATCACAGTCTGGGTATATTACCCTGGACTAATCACAGTCTGGGTATATTGCCCTGGATTAATCACAGTCTGGTATATTACTCTGGACTAATCACAGTCTGGGGATATTACCCTGGATTAATCACAGTCTGGGTATATTACACCGGACTAATCACAGTCTGGGTATATTACACCGGACTAATCACAGTCTGGGTATATTACCCTGGACTAATCACAGTCTGGGTATATTACCCTGGACTAATCACAGTCTGGGTATATTACCCTGGATTAATCACAGTCTGGGTATATTACCCTGGACTAATCACAGTCTGGGTATATTACACCGGACTAATCACAGTCTGGGTATATTACCCTGGACTAATCACAGTCTGGGTATATTACCCTGGACTAATCACAGTCTGGGTATATTACCCTGGACTAATCACAGTCTGGGTATATTGCCCTGGATTAATCACAGTCTGGTATATTACTCTGGACTAATCACAGTCTGGGTATATTACTCTGGACTAATCACAGTCTGGGTATATTACCCTGGATTAATCACAGTCTGGGTATGTTACCCTGGACTAATCACAGTCTGGGTATATTACCCTGGATTAATCACAGTCTGGGTATATTATCCTGGGTATATCACAGTCTGGGTATGCTACCCTGGATTAATCACAGTCTGGGTATATTACCCTGGATTAATCACAGTCTGGGTATATTATCCTGGGTATATCACAGTCTGGGTATATTGCCCTGGATTAATCACAGTCTGGGTATATTACCCTGGATTAATCACAGTCAGAGTTTCTAAATCTGAATTAATAACATTTTTTATCTAAACCTGAATTAAACACATCCTCAGTATCTAAACTTGAATTAATCCAGTCTAAGGAGGTAAATTTGGATTAATGGATTAATATAAAACTTCAAATGGTCCTGATTTGTTAGACTGAGACCAGATTACCTATTTCTATGTTTTTTTTCTAGGATGGACCGTTTTACATCAAACCACTCAACATTTCAATAATGCCAAAATTGTGAAAAAAATCTGGAATTCCATCTGTGCTAATAGACAATGCCTTTTCTGAGTGCATGGGAATAATAAATAAACACATGACAAGGGAAGCAGCAACCAGTTAGCAGCAGAGTTTCCGAGAAAAACGTCCAACAGCTGTTTGGGAGTTCTTTGTAAAGCATCCCTTTTTGGCAGAGAGTGATGGAGAGAAGTAATATGAAATATGAAACTACAGTAGCAGCTGGGTCATGTTTACAATTACCGCTTATATAACCTGCTGTCTATGTGGAATTGTATCCCAGTTTTGTATATCCTCATGTTACAATTTCATAAAATCAGGAGATGAATTGCCACTTTGGCCAACCGAATAAAAGAAAGGGTGGTTTTCCTTTCCATAAAACTAGACTCTGTATGTGACCGTATCTATTCATCGAACACACATTGAGATAAAATATTTCCTCATCTTACAAACCTGCATGCAGGACAGACTGAAAGTTAGAATCTGCACGTTAAACAGAATTTCTACACTACTCAAATGAAGTGTTTAAAGAATGTACACTATGGGATACATACTATCCTCTTCTCACCTTACCATTCTCTCCTTAACCATCTTCCCTTCATTCGGGTGAAAACTCTGCTAGCGTTTAATGCAGGATGACACAGACCTTGCGCACCATTTGAGCTGAATTGTGCCACATGAGTTAATGATGTGGTGCTGAGTGAAAGTGATGGTAAATTCTCTGCACCTGATGGTGAAGAGTGCTGTCATGGGGACAGGCTTTCATTACACAGCTCGCCATAGCTCATAGACTAGCCTAACGACAGCTCTACTGTGCACTTATGGGACCATATGTACCTGCAAGCTGGAGCTTTAGGTTCAGATTATACAACTCCAACTACAATGCAATTTCCCCATTCACTGAAGGGGAAACTTGAGGTATAGTGAGTCAGGTTTGATCATAAGAGCGTTTTACTCCAAGCTTTGATGTATATTTACTGTAAATTGTCTTTGTGATGGAAAAAATTAAAAACATCGGAAACAGAAGTTGAGTTTCCAGTTGGGTTTTCACCCACTCTGTGTTATTTCTGTCTTGCAAAGTCTTTTTGGCATGGGTACATTTTGCGGTTACCTTCAAAGCAGTTGGAATAGCTGCCCTCTGAGATCAGTGACTAGTGTCTTGTCTGGAAAAAGCCATTGCACACAGAATAGCCTCTATAGGCTACATAGGCTAAAACCTTCTTGACGATTTTCTATTTTTGAACCAGTGATTCTGCAATACCAGGCATTAGCTACAGTTGCCTGAAAAATACCCTTTGGGATGACCTTGGTTTCTTCAATGATTACTAGTGAAGTGTGCCCTGCTCATTATCTAGCTAAACTAATCATACAATAGCAGTTGCATTTTTCATGCCATGTATTGAGCACATTTAATAAACATGCACAGTGCAGGCTAATAAACTAAACCCCTGACTTAAGAAACCTTTAGGTTCCCTTTAGCACCTTTATATCACCTGCACCAAACGATTCCTGCAGCTGCAAAATGATTTGCCCAACGTTTAGGAGGAATTTTGGACCATTCCTCCCTGAAAATGTGTTTTAGTTCATCAGTATTTCTGGGAAGCCTTGCTTGCACAACCCTCCTCAGGCCATGCCACAACATCTCGACCGGGTTAAGATCAGACTACGCCAATTCCAAAACACAAATTTTGTTCATTTTTAGCTATTGTTTAGTAGATGTTTTTTGTGTACTTTGGATTATTATTGTCTTGTTTCTTCACAAAAAACTCTCCAGCTTCTTGTACTGCTGCCCGTATATTCTCCTGCAACATGTTTTGCTACACCTTAATTTTTCAATTCATTTTCCCCTCAGTGATAAAATAGTGTCCAAAACATGATACTCCCTCCACTATGTTGCACAGTTGGCATTTGGATTTGGTGTTTTGCACTGTCCTTTTATCTACAAACACAGCAGTGACTGTGTAGGGTCCGTCTTTGAACTCTAGGTGTTTTGCTGTGAACCTTGGGTTTCCCAGTTCTTTCAAAATAGCCTTTTGTGCTATTGGAGTGATCTCTGTAGGCAGTTCGTCAAACTGCTGATTGATGTACTCCCAACCCTGGCAATGATTCTGCAGCCTTCCACCCTCATACGTCTCTATAGCATGTCTTCTGAGGTTTTCTGAAAGTCGTTTGATTTAAAGCATAGTTGACATTACCCTTTCTTGAGAAGAACAGATTTGTCAGTAAGCAGGGTTTTGTTTGCTGTCTTTATTTGATAGGTAAAGCACCTGTAAAGCCCACACTTCCAGCCTCATCTCCTTGCTGAACCTCTTTAACCAATTAGCTCTTGGAGAAGTTGTTATGTTCACTTTTTTTTATCAAGGCTGCACTGTGGATGATACTCAATGTGCTTGTTGTTAAACTGGGTTTGTCTATAAATGTGACTTAGACAATGGTTAGACCACATTGTATTAATTTCTGTAATTTATGCAGTAAACCGGGCAGTCCTAAAGGGCTTGGTTGGTCTAAGGTGACTGACGGCAATGAAAATGGAAACTGTTGCCAAGATTTTGTTAGTCAAAAAAGTTTTTAGATGAACTTTACTGGACATATTGATGGTGGAAATGTTGCTAAATCTAAGCTGGAAACAGTTAATTTTGTCTTTTTTAATTTTTTTTTATTTACACATGGCAGATTTTTTTCTTCATCATCTTACAACAAATCCCAACAAACAGTACGGGGGGGACTAAATCCCAAAAATAGTCGATTTTCTTATTCCAGGCATTTGGGAATGCAGAATTAACTTCAAAGCTCTGGACTCAATTTAATGTGAAATTTGCCCCTGTCTGCACAGAGTGTGCGATGCTTGTCACTGAGAAGTCTTTTCCAAGAAATACAAACATCAACAAACTGGTTATTTTTCTTTGGACAAAATGGATTTTGAAAACATTACAGATACGGGTCAAATAATTGAAGCACATTCATTTCAATGTCCTGGTCCCTTGGCATTCATAATATAAATCATATTATAAAATATTATAAATATAAAATAAAAAAGATATAAACTTAAGAACCACAATTAAATGAATAGTCTACTTTTCTGTTTTCTGGATCTCATTCTCTATGTCTTGATTTATGGAATCAGTACTGGGGTCAACTCCAAAACTTCTGGAAGTGAACAACGCCAACAAAAAGCATGGAGAAGAGGTGTAGATAAATGGTAGAGAAGACCAAATTGCTTGTGCTAGGAATGCTGCCACTTTTTTTTTAGCTTGCACAGACACAGATGTCCAGAGTACGACGGCAGCCTTTCTAAACAGAAAGAGCTCAGAACTGTCTCTTGTATCATAAAACCTAATTTTAAAAATATTTTTAAAATCATTAAAAAAAATGAAAGGAATAAAGAAACTACTAAATATCATAGTTAAGACATAAATGCAATTAGAGATTGGAAAAATGTCAAATACAACATATTTTCACTAATAAACAAAATAGCCAAAGAAAGAGTTTTTTGATGTCATTGTGTAAAGCCTGTTTATGGCTAAAGGTCTGTTTGACAGAACCAAGCTAAAAACAAAAACAACTTGTAAACATTTTTTCATTTAATTGAGCAGAAAGTAGTGGCATGTTATTGCACAAGAAGGTTACTATATCGAAACCCCAGGGCTCTTGTGGCTACGTTAGACACACAAAACAGGTTTGTGAGGTTTCTCCGGGGAAAGGAAGGGCCATAAACATGAACAAATCAGCTCCTGTGAAGTAATGGAACCCCTTTCCCGTCAATGATGCTCAAAAAAATGTTCCCAGTAGGGACATATCACTCCTGCCGCCACCCAGTGCCGATAGCAAATCAAGATAAAGCACCTTCAGAAGAAGTCCTTACCCCTGGCACCTCTGGACCTGCAGCTGTGAATTCTTCCCTAATTTTATACTCTCGTTTGGGAGGCTTGTCACTTAACAGCTCTGTCAGACTTTATTTACAGTGATTGTAACGAGTCTACGATCTAAGATTGGTTTATTTTCGTTTGGAAAACAGGCCTCTGGGAGCTGATTACTGAATCAAAGCAAGACCTCTTCTTTTCATTTGCCCTTTCCCTGTTTATGACCACACAGAATTTTCCGAGCCTTCTGTCAGGCTTCAAATTCACTTTTTTGCATCTATTTTTAACGCCGTACCTTTCGGGAAGCCGCATTCCAACACGAATGGAGCTCGCTGGTGATTGATAGAGATGGGATTTAAATTGTCTGGGTGTCTGTGTGAGTGCACGTGAATGTTTGCATGTCTGTCTCTCCACCGGTGTTTAGTGCACACTGACTGGTTTCTAATGCCGTGCATGTGTGATCTTGACAGGCTCGGCCTAAAACACGCACTCTTCATTCAGATCCGGCTGATCCTTTCCACAGATACAGCCATTACCCCTCTGAACCCTGCCAAATTCAAATCAGAGTGGTTTTCAATAAGACAGCAGGCCTACACAGCAATAACTTATACCTTGGCAGGTAAAATCGTATTTTAAATATAGACAATATGTGTCATTTATACAGTATTTATAAATGATTTACACAGCTCTTGTTATAATACTACTCTTGTATCTTTGTTTTGGATTTACACAAAAGGTTGAAGTGTAGAAAACTGGCCAATCAGAAACGTTTTTTCCCTCATTATTACTGCGTGCATGTTTCTAGCATGCTCTCCTATTGGTTAGGACTTCAAAAATCTGAGGAGAATTCATAACTCACCAACATACTGTAATTTCAAACTAGCAATGGACGCAACCAGTCATGTTTTGATTTCCAATAGGTGGGACCAATTTCCCAAGAAAGCATTGCTCGAAGTCCTAGAAACGTCACTGACTGTGAATGTGTGGCTGGCTAATCAGTGGGTCGTTAAAAATGGAAAACAGCTGCAACGGCTCTCTAGCAGCCTCTCTACTGAAAGAGCTACTGTCACTGCAAATATGAGTCCCATGCTCCAAGTATAAAAATGGCATGTTTGTGATGTCTGTAGAACAGCCAGAAATATTCATGCACATCCCTGTTAGCTTAGCACCTAAAAACAAACTACTGGAATTCCATATGGGTGCTAGCAGAGCATAGCATTACAGTAGAGGTGTTTTTGCTCCTCATGCTTTGACATTCATCTCCCAAATTGACTGTTCCTTGTCTAGTAATAGTTTGCCATTGATTTATAGATTTTTTAAAGTCCTTATAACCAATCATCAATCAACTTGAAGGTTCTGCTCTTGGTTGGATTGTTTAAAGACAGGTAGCCAATGAAAAGATCAGTAAACTCAACAATGGCTGAAACTCTTGGCAACCAATGATTATCACCACCAGCAATGGCATGGATTGGATTCACTGGTCTACCTAAATACATCACTGACCCGTGCCAGCTATGTTTCACTGCTTGGTGACCCTTTGTTCATGGACTTCATATACCTCCACAATCAATGATATTCTAGCAAGATAATGCACCATGGTATCGGGCCCAGGTCATCCAGAATTGGTTTAATAAGCATTCCTCTGAGTTCCAGTGAAAGGTGTGGCCCGCACTTTATCCCAACATCAGCCCAATTGAGCACTTATGGGATGAGATGGAGAGATCCCACACTCACAAATTCAACAGTGCTGTGGGTGGCACCTTTTCCATGACTTGAGAATCATTTTTAAGAACAATCTTAAAAATACAAAGAGATACAAATGGCTGTCACTTTAGTTCAAGGGCCTTTATGTCAATACAGGGTCAATTACCTCATAAGACTAAACACATCCTGCTTGAACTCTCCACAAGTTGGACCACTCCTTTTGTGACCTGAATCCCCATTTGACTGCAGGGCTGTGCAGTATTCTTGGAGTGCTGCACTTCCAACATCCAATCCAAAAAAATTGTATATGCGACTGACTACGTTAGTCATGAAGTTATCCAGAGACCCTGTGGAAGATTTCAAACTCGACATTAGCCTGTTGGAATTTCACCGCCCTGAGCTTCACCAGGGAGTTAGTAGTGGGGAAAACATATAGGCAGCCTCTCTTGGAGAGAAAATAAGCTGCAATTAAGGTGGGTGAGGTTAGAAAGTGCACAGAGAGTAATACAGAAGCGCAGGTCAGTTGGGGATTGTGAGTGCAATCTCAGTGTTACACAATAGCGGTAGAAGCTGCTGACTGATAGCGCATTTTCGAGTGCGGGTTCTTCTCTGCTTCTCAAGCCCTCCCTTGAGAATAGTCTGATAGCCACAGACGCACATGCAAAATGTTACAGAAATAGCCCCTCAATCTTTCATTTCATCAGGGGGAAGAGAGGATAATTACTGAAAGTACAACCAATGAGAAATGACTTTGCAGAGTAACTCTAACAGGCACGGCATGAAACTGTTACAACAGCACATGCCTGTTTAAAAAGAGACAGGGAAGATCTTCTGATCTTTCGATTCTATATTAAAAAGGGATTCCAGTAAAAAAGGGATGTCTGAATGTAATATGTTATTTTTAGGGTTTTATAGAATTTTAAGGATGTTTGGTGTGGCAGAACCGCCTAAAGCAGCAGTTAACTTTTACAAAAGAAGTGCAGGTTTGGCCATAAAAACAGGGACACAGTGATCAGTGAGCAAAATGGAAAATACAAAAAACAAAAACAATACGATTTAAAGTAAAATAAATAATTAAATAAATAAAATCCACACAAGCTATACTATTCAGCTAAAGCTATCAGTGTTAGACATGCGTACTCACCAGGACGGATGGACAGATTAGACAAGACACTTTTATAGTAAGGCAACCAGCACCATTACTACAGGAGAGGGGACCACACCTAAAACAGATGTACTAAATTACACTGGAATAAACAAAACAGACTACAGTTTACAAAAATGCACAAGAACTTTAAGAATTTAAAAAGACATTTTTAATAATTATTTAAGGGGGATAATAAATATATATGTTCTTATATATACTTATATATATATATATATATATATATATATATATATATATATATATTTAAGTTCTAGCTGGGCTGTGACGTGTGCTTGCTGAAAAATTTAATCCATGTTACGAAGTGCGCTGGCGGTTCACCGCTGAAGAAAGCTAAAGCTGTGAAGCTGAGAAACACGGCAGAACGATGTCTCAGAGAAAGCCTGGAGGAGGTTTTAAAGAAGAGAATCTCAACAAATGAAACCTAATTCTGCTCGTCATTTAGTCAGACATCCAACACTGCTTCATACGAGTGAGCTGACTTTCGATTTAGACATAACGGCTGTATGCGGTGAATGAAAAACGGAAAGAGGACGTTTGTTTTATTATAATTCTTTTATTTTAGAGCCTAAATTACAGATATGTTTATTTATTAGTCTACAGTGAGATTATTTTTATTTATAGATAAGTACAGTCATTCAATATGCCTGCCGATAAACGAGAAATAATTCATGGGGGAATGCGCGGGGAATATAATAATTAAACGTCTACCGTTTCAGGTCTACCGCTCTTCTTCTCTTCATCTAAAATTTGGTTTTATTTAGCAGTTCATTATTTATGAGAGATGAAAGACGAAGGAGATGAAAGATCCTGCTGAAGAAGCTGTTAAATATGAAATTTAAAGACTATAAGCTATAAGCGCTAATGTTAGCATAAATACGCGCTGCTGTACGCTATATCCTGTAACTAAAGGCTCCAGTTCAGATCGATCATCATACGCCACTCTCTTTTAGTTCAGAAATATGTTCCTGTGACCCTGCTGACTTTCTAAATGAGGAGGACATCAGATCTAAACCGTATGCAAATTGATTTACTGATTACTAGATCATGTACATGGAGAAAAAACATGAATGAATAGTCGAATCGTCGGGCGGGAGAATCCGATTTGACTGACAAAATTCTGAGTCAGGTACAGCCCTAATTCTGTAGTTGTTTCATGGCCTCTATGGCCAAATTCAAATGGTTCGCTCCACCTTTCATCTAGTAATCAAATAAATACCTATAAAGCTTAAAAGGTCATTATCTGACTCCATATAACCCAGTACACAATATTAGCCAGATGTATTTCCTAACAGCTAACAGTTGCATACAACTTCCTCTGTTTATCACTTCATCGTATTTAAAGGGGGAGATGAGAACATACATCTGTCAGTCTTCATGTGCGGCCTGCTCTGCGACCATCACATTTGGTACCACTTTAATTGAAGCCTATGACGTGTACATCAATATTCTTAAACATTGTGCTGACATTAATCCAATATGTATTTTTTATTCTCTCATTTTAGTTTCTTTCAGACATCATGTATTGTGTTCTCAATGTCTCTGCCTTATCAAACTTCATGTGGCCAACTGTTTTGAGATTCAAAACAAAAATTCATTTGAGGATAGGATGTTTACTTTTTAAGTTATCATTCGTCCCATTAAATGTCTCGGGGGCATTCTGGGACAACATGCAGTTTGCAGCTGCCACAAGAGCCAAGTGGAATTAAAAGTAGGGCAAGAGCCTTAATGTTACAAGCACAAAAAGTGCAGCACTTCAAGCATCAGCATGTTAATGTGGCTAGTTTTGAAATCTATGCCCATAAAATGCAGCCGTGATGAACTGCCAGTTGAGCATTACTGGTTGCTGCTGACAGACTCCGTTCAACTGGTTTACATATTATGTGCTCTGTTTGAACTGGGACGTTGGAATTTTTGAGTTCCCAGTAGGAAGTTTTAACTGGAATGCCCACACAGTCGATTTCCTATTCCGAAACTCGGGATCCTTCCTATCCCTGATGCCAAAATCCAAGATGACTGCACTGCTCCTCACAGTGGTAGTATTATACTATTTATTAGCTTTTGTCTTTGTTTTTCAATAAATTAGTCATAAACAGAAAAGTGCCCAGCTTCTGTCTGTGGACAGTATGCAGTACTGCTACAGTCTTTGAATTTGTAATATACTACATGATGTGTGTTTATCAATTAGTATTGCTGGTATTAGCTGAGGGGTAATGGGTAGCCCCAAATCGAAGAGAAAGCACAATAATGGGAGTTTTCTGTGAGTCCGTTTTTTAAATTCTCCAAATGATTTCTTGGAAAACAGCCATCTCAGGTGTGACATAATTCCCAGCTGTGACATCCGACTTCCAAGCTAAATCTGATGACATCAAAATCCAATATAGAAATAACCTCTGAGTGTCTTTAGGGTGGTCTGACTAGAATGTTTCTCTCACTTTAAAAATCAAATTTCTGTTGACAAATTGATTACCAGATTACTATCATGCTGTGGCCAAAACAAATGAACATTTTAGAAAACAAAATTACAAAAGCAAAAAAAAAAACATTTTTACAAGGGAAAAGAAAAAATTGATTTTGGAAAACAAAATTACCAAAGTAAAAACCATTTTTACGAGACATAAAACACTTCTTCCAGTACTGAAACAGTTTTACAAGCCGCGAATTCTGACAGAAAGGGTAGGTCTGACATGCTGGAAGTGCTTGTTGACCCTTGTTAATCAAACTGTTTTGCGGTGGTGGAGTGAGTGGAGTTTGGGATGGTAACAATGCTAAAGCATGTTGTGTCCATTTTGTGGCATGTATGTTAGCCAGCTGGCACGCTTTTGTTGTTCCTGTGGAAGGTCTTTAGAGTTTTTAAAAGAGCAGATGGAAGAAAGCGACGAACAGGCGACGTCTAAGCCGTGTGGGCTGTAAAAAGTGGACTGTAGCTCTCAGACATTTTAAGCTAGCTAGCTGGCTAGCCACTACAGCTAGCATTACAGCCCACTTACTTTCCTTAAAATTTCCAACTCCAAGTGGTTTAGACATCACCTGTTTGCAAAACAGTTTGATTGACAAGGGTCTGCAACAAGCACATCCTGTGTGTTAGACCTGCCCTTTCAACCAGAATTAGTTGTTTGGTAAAGTGTTTCGATACTGGTAAATGTGTTTCACGTCTTGTAAATATGATTTCATTTTTGTAATTTTGTTTTCTTAATCTTGTTTTGCACTTTTCGGCCACTGTACCATCAGCACACGTGAGCATTCCAGCAATAAATATGATCCATAATATTTTCCACATTTCTATCATGATAAAAGCATTTTTCATATTGTCTGTCTTCTCTGCGCCAGAGGTCCTGTCCACTCAGGGCATCATGTGGCCATGGGAATAAGGTGGATATATTCCTTCACTTGGAATGACGCTTTATAGCTGAGTTACAAATAGAACAAACATCAAACAACATTACAGGGTCCTGTAATCTGTTCATAAACAATCTGATACATAATTCTGTGACATTTTTAATTGACCCCCGTATATAACAGGCAGCCATGAGTTGTCATGACAGACTATGTCTGGTAATATAGTTATGTTAACCTACTAGTGTACACTCAGCACAAATTAGCATTAAGCCACATTATGGCCTGTATTATTATACATACTGGTAATAGTAAGTGTTACTAACTTTGAGATGCAGTTTGGTAGGAATCACGGTGCTTCTTATCCACAGTCCTGCTGTTGTACAGGCAAAAACTAAGAAAGTGGGACAGGATCTGTCATGTTTGGCATTTGGTGGCAAATGTGTTGTCTATGAATGAACTCCGTCACCAGTAAACATTACTAGATGCTGGATATCTGTTTATTCTCTAACTCTAACAGAACGACAAAGTTTGACTCGGCTTGTTCTTTCCTTCGGTTGTGTCTTTATTAAATGAAATGCAGGCTCAAACCGGGTTCAGTTCAGGTGAAGCTTTTCAAGTAGATTCCATTTTTGACTTTTTATAACTCCACACTTGCTTTAGTATTGTTCTGCTGTGAGGTGACACACCATTCACTGAGTTAAGATGTTTGATTGGATCTGGACCCAGTTTCCAAAAAAGCCATTGTTGGTGCTACACAGAACATTGAAAGTGAAGCTTGCACTACCATTTAAGTAACCATCTTTTGGAAAGTTTGAGCCATGAGCTGTTGATGCGCTTCTGTTCACTTCATAATT
>JAMWET010006565.1:40000-50000 GCA_024036415.1 Prochilodus magdalenae
CAGGGAAGGCATCCACCGAAACAATGCATAGGAGTGTCAGTGAGCGCTGATGTGCCCTATCTCCAGAAACCAGTTCATGCCAAATCCAGTCACAGCTATTATTCGTGCTTGTGGAGGTCTTACACACTATTAGGTTATTAGGTACATTTTAGTCACTTCAATGATTTTGTCCATTGAGCTATAGATATATTGCTTTGTCATTTATTGATTTATTAACAAGTTAATACGGGGTCTGCATTTTTTATTGTGCGGATGCTTGATGAATTGGACAATAATAAAGCCGAAATAAACTGTAAAAATTACATGACATTAAAACACTACAGTTGCCGATGCAGTCGTCCGTTACTCAACGCTTAAAACTATTTAGTAGTAGTTTTAAGAGTGCAGTAGGTATGCACCCCAAGTTTTACTTGAACAGGGATTGGACTGCTTTCTTTTCCAAATTAAAAGTTTAGAATGGAAATCTTTTGAGCCAGACAGGGACTATTAACTGAAATCTAATTTATTAAATAATAGTGCAGCACTAATGTGAGATACAGCACCAGCTGCCTTCTGTTACCCCTTTATTGGGAATCCCTGAATCAAAGGTTTGTTTTTAATTCAAACAAAGCCGCTGCCAAAAGCACAAACCAGAGATTTGGCAAAGATAGCAAGAAAAACAAAAAATAAAAACAACAAAGATGGAAAAGAGAGTGGCACCTAGTTTGTTGACAGTAAGGCTGAGTTGTGAAAATATGCTGGAGCTGTTAATAGACAGGAAGCTTGTGCTGGAGCAGCTGATACAGTAACAGGGTTTAACTGAGCTGTTAAACTCTCATGTCCTGCTGCAACTGTACAGCATTTTGCCGAGTTTCTCTCTTTGTTAATCAGTAGCGTGACCTCTGTTTTTGCGTTAAGGTCTTCTGTTGGTGTTAAGTTATCAAATCAGATTTATGTGTCCATAGATCACCAACATATCTGCTTGGTTTGCTGTGGTAATGATGTAGACATCAGTAACTACATAACCATGCTGCTGTGGCTTTCATTCATGTATACAGGAGAGGTGGAGGTGCATCATTTGGCCCTCCAAACAATCACTCTGGCAAGTCACAGTTCACAACTCTTGCAAAAGTGATGGAAAATGATATTTAATAATCCATAAGGTGTACAGTTTAAAGGATAACAAGAAATAAAGAGTCGCTGTCCTGGGCTCAGGTTTTATAGCATTTAGACCCTAATGTGGTCAAAGCCTCCCTGCTTTATCTACAGCAAGGGTCATCTGGCCTTAACATCTAAACATTCCAGTACTTTTCTCCTTTAGAGTTATTGAACAAAACAACAATAACCGGCTATAAAAACAACAATTCAATGGTCACTCAAACTATCAGTCATTAATTGACTGATTTGTTTCATGAGGTCTCCTTCATTCTTTCCCAGTAAACACACAACATTGTCTGAACACTGTCTACCTGTCAAAATGTGGTACTGTTTTGTCTGAACATGGTTCTCATAACCTCCTTATGAATTAATCCTGTCATATGATATCAAGACTGTTGGCAACTTAACAAAATTCTGTAAGTTCCATCAACATTGTAATGGAGGTTATGGAGGTTTCTAGGGGGTTATGACATTTTCTTGTCCCCGTTGCCGTTGGGTATTGTCGGGTGTGGGTAATGCAATACAGAGTTTAATTAGCATAAGTAGCTTTAGCTTAATTACCAACACTTATGACATGCCAGTGGAGCCCACCAGCCACTGTAAGCATAGTCTGCTCACAAGAACATATTCAATATGTCTGCCTCTACACCACCCTGCTCTGCTCTGCTCTGCTCTGCACCCCAACCCTGAACATTTTCTTCATAAGTTCCAGTAAACAATTAGGAATTGTTCTAAAGGAAGAGAAACAGAATAGAAACAGAACACAGAACGGTGTGTGAAAGAGGACGAAGTCAGTTTCTTAGTCAGATTTTATGTTCCACCTTAAATGGCGCTGCAGTTTAATTTTGAAACCTGCACAGTTGCTGCACTATTGGAATGGACAGTTTGGATAGTAAGCCAACTTCTGCCTTAACAGTCTATATTAAATCCGGTTAAATCGTTTGGTTCATTTTCATTGAATTATGATTACAGTGATTCCAAGTTTCCCATCATCCCTGTAGCCTGTTCAAGCTCAAGCTCCCTTCAGCAGACTTATTATGTAATAGGCCATCTGATGGCAGGATCTGTTCAAACATTTGACAGCTGTAATCATTTGTGAAGCTATTTAATGTAAAAGTAAGTAAGAGCCGGAATGATGGAGATTTAACAAAATCAGGTTATTGTGGAACGTTGTAAAAAGTTCTGCTTAAGCCACTGATACACCGCGAGGCCCATGTTTTAAGGGCGCCCGGCATTTCCGGCACTATGTACCCAAATTTCTGGTGGGTACGTGTGTTAGTGTTTGAATGTGATGAAGAGCATGTGGTTTGCTTTTTTTTTCAGATGGTGCTGAGAAAATTTTTTTAGTCAATTATGTGAAACCAACACTCTGTTTCAAGATGCTATCAGTATCGCCCATCCAATTATATTAAAAATAGCCACAATATGTCGTCACTTCTGTCACTATGTGACAAATCATATCTTTCCCTGGCCAAGAAAAAAACAAAATGGCTTACAACTTTCATTTACTGAGCAAATAAGGACATGTATGCATTGTGAAAGTGGAAGTACATTACATCACTTTCTGAAAGCACATTTAAACGTCAATGCCACTGCCCAGTCGGCTATTACAAAACATCCTTTTAGAGTTCATGTGGTTCTTGATGGCTGATTCATATAATAATAACTTTCACATCACACATAAACTACTAGTTTTTATATGGATGTAGAAATAGGTGTGGAGTAAAGGCATCACAGGAGAGTAGTAGAAATAATAATAATAATAACAACAACAATAATGCACACAAGTGTTTTGTTGTCAGGAACAATTTGCTGGATGTGAACTTTCCGTTTATAAAATGGTGAAAGGCAGGAATGCTAAGCAGGACCAAACATGCCAGGTCAGAGAGTCAAGGTTGACATGCGGTCTCCATATGATAATTATTTGCTAAATTTTGAGCGCTCTCCTAAAACAAACAGGGAGTTATTTTTGGATTGCTTTGACACCCTGAAGGTTTTGGCTTCATTAAACCGTAGCAATCTCAGTAGGTTACCGTAAGCTAGCCATCTACATTAACCCAAGCTCTTATATGACTAGACAACTTATCTTAAAGTCTTCTCCGCTTGTTCTAATTGGACCATTCTGGCGTTTCAGTCGAGCTTCTCTGCAACTGTGCAAAAAGATTTAGACATATATATGTAGACATGTATATTATGTTACATATTTAAACTTTGATCTTCATTTTTACAATATTGGTAAAGAGGTGAACAGTAACATAACTAAACAAATAAAAATGAAGATATGATTATTTAAATTGCAATTTGTTTAAAATTCGATTCAGCTGTAAACAGCTGGAACATTGTAAGATAGGATTTTGGAGAAGCTTGTGAGTCAGGAGTCTATGAGTCAGAGAAGGCATTTAAAAAGATCAAAAACAATTAGAAATCAGCCATTTCACTGGAAAACCATTTACAAGCAGAGAACATTTTAACCGGTCAGGTCAGGTCAGGCTAGGCTAGCTTAGCAAGTCAAAGTCAGAAGCAGACCACACAATGCATGAAGACATCTCCAACAACCGTAAAATGTCATTGCGGGACCTACCATGTCAAAATACATGCATCTACTATCAGAAAGAGACTCAACAAGTTTGATTTTCATGAGAAGTGTACAAGGATGAAACACTTCAGGACAAGACTAAAGTTTGCCAGAGAACATTAAGACAAGGACCAGGCTCAGAATAATGTGCTTTGAACAGATGAAAGACTTGTACACAGCAACAGAAGGCGTGTTTGATGAACACAGCACAAAAACATCATACCAACTGTGCAGCATGGAGGCTGAAATGTCATGGCTTGGGCTACTTTGTTGCAGTAGGGCTTAGCAAGCTCCCCATCATAAAATCCACTTCTTCATTGTATCAGTACTTGAGGAAAATGTTACACCATCTGTCTAAAACTGAAGCAGAGTTCGACCATGCAACATGACAATGACCCAAACATTCCAGTAAATCCACCAAGGAGTGGCTCAACAAAAAAAAAGAAAAAGAAAAGGGGAGTTCTGGAATGGCCAACTCAAAGCTTTTGGGTTAGGGAAATTTCGGGTGAATTTAGCAGATATACAGACTTATGCATTACCAACAATCTACCAGCTCTCTGCTCAGTTTCACAGGTTACTACTAAACATTTCCATGCAACCGAACACCGTTACAACTTTGCTTGTAAATATATAATCAGCCACTACACCACATGTATTTGTATGAAAGATGATTTCCATGAGATAGTAGAAAAGACTTTCTTGACTCTGTAAACATTGACTCATTGGGTCAATCAAGAGAGGTTATTCTGAGAAAATGAGGCATTAATGAATCAAGACAGGCACTTTTTAAGGCCAAAATAGAGCTTGTGATGGTACAAAACTTAAATTTGCTCCTTAGTTGAAAATGGATCAAACAGTCACTTAACTTGGTCTGTTGCTGGCTTTAATAACTTCTCTCTTGTTGATATTACTTAACAAATGCATGTCAGAAACTGAAACTGAAGGGTTTTTTTTATAAGTACAGTGGGGAAAATAAGTATTTAGTCAGTCACCAATTGTGCAAGTTGTCCCACTTATAAAGATGAGAGAGGCCTGTAATTGACATCATAGGTAGACCTCAACTATGAGAGACAAAATGTGGAAAAAAATTGAGAAAGTCATTTTGTCTGATTTTTAAAGAATTTATTTGCAAATAATGGTGGAAAATAAGTATTTGGTCAATAACAAAAGTTCATCTCAATACTTTGTTGTATATCCTTTGTTGGCAATGACAGAGGTCAAACGTTTTCTGTAAGTCTTCACAAGGTTGGCACACACTGTTGCTGGTATGTTGGCCCATTCCTCCATGCAGATCTCCTCTAGAGCAGTGATGTTTTGGGGCTGTCGGCGGGCAACACGGACTTTCAACTCCCTCCAAAGGTTTTCGATGGGGTTGAGATCGGGAGACTGGCTAGGCCACTCCAGGACTTTGAAATGTTTCTTACGAAGCCACTCCTTTGTTGCCCTGGCAGTGTGCTTGTCATGCTGAAAGACCCAGCCACGTTTCATCTTCATTGCCCTTGCTGATGGAAGGAGGTTTGCACCCAAAATCTCACAATACATGGCCCCATTCATTCTTTCATGTACACGGACCAGTCGTCCTGGTCCCTTTGCAGAGAAACAGCCCCAAAGCATGATGTTGCCACCCCCATGCTTCACAGTTGGTATGGTGTTCTTTGGATGCAACTCCGCATTCACTTTCCTCCAAACACGACGAGTTGTGTTTTTACCAAATAGTTCTACTTTGGTTTCATCTGACCATATGACATTCTCCCAATACTCTTCTGGAACATCCAAATGCTCTCTAGCAAACTTCAGACGTGCCTGGATATGGACTGGCTTAAGCAGGGGGACACGTCTGGCACTGCCAAGATCTGAGTCCCTGGCGTCGTAGTGTGTTGCTGATGGTAGCCTTTGTAACGTTGGTCCCAGCTTCCTGCAGGTCATTCACTAGATCCCCCCTTGTGGTTCTGGGATTTTTCCTTACCGTTCTTGTGATCATTTTGACCCCACGGGCTGAGATCTTGCGTGGAGCCCCAGATCGAGGGAGATTAGTAGTGGTCTTGTAGGTCTTCCATTTTCTGATTATTGCTCCCACAGTAGATTTCTTCACATCAAGCTGCTTGCCTATTGCAGATTCAGTCTTCCCAGCCTGGTGCAGGTCTACAATTCGGTTTCTGGTGTCCTCCGACAGCTCTTTCGTCTTCACCATAGTGGAGTTTGGAGTGTGAGTGTTTGAGGTTGTAGGCAGGTGTCTTTTATACTGTTAACGACTTCAAACAGGTGCCATTAATACAGGTAATGAGTGGGGGAAAGAGGAGCCTCTTAAAAAAGAAGTTACAGGTCTGTGACAGCCAGAAATCTTGCTTGTTTGTTATTGACCAAATACTTATTTTCCACCATTATTTGCAAATAAATTCTTTAAAAATCAGACAAAATGACTTTCTCAATTTTTTTCCACATTTTGTCTCTCATAGTTGAGGTCTACCTATGATGTCAATTACAGGCCTCTCTCATCTTTTTAAGTGGGACAACTTGCACAATTGGTGACTGACTAAATACTTATTTTCCCCACTGTAAGTGTTTAAATGTATTTAAAAAATGTTCAACACTTTCTTGTTTAGCAAAACTCAACATTTTTTCTTTTTGGCTCCTGACATCATCTATTTGCGTATTCTCATACTTGCTTTATTAACCCTCTTTGTGTTTTCGGTAACATTTACATTAAGTAATGGTTACAGTGCTTAACTAATATTAGGTAAAGCTATATCAATTACAGTTAAGTAAGCATGTAACAGTTGTTGCATGTATTTAATATTAGTTACCCGTTGTTAATGTATTACTTTATATTAGTTAGTCTCAGCCTACTTTTCCTTTGGTGTGCACATATCCTAAGCACAACAATGAAGTGTCTAGCACCTTTGACGACTTCAAGTGTACCATATAACTTACTGGGTGCAATGTTAGCATAGCTCTGGAGTACAGCTTCATTAACATAAGTGGATATGATATTAAACCTATTAGCACAATGTTCTTTTACTACTGCTTTTGCTGCCCGAACTCATTGACTACATACAGTTCAGATGGACACTTTAAAAGCCACTTAACCCAGTTTTGCGGAACCACTTGACATAACATTTTTAAGTCAATCCAACATTTCATTTTTAGGTAACACAAAATAAGTAAGCGTGCTTGCAAAATTAAGTACTTATAATTTTGTTTACATACAATAGAATAAGTAGTTTATATAAAGACTAGTCTGGCTTGCGCTACATGATAATCTGATGCAAAAAGTTGCCTGTTTTTTCAAGTAATACCAACACATTATTATTTTCAGTGATCTGCAAAGTATACACAGTGCTTAGGTGACTGATCACATAGAGACTTCTGTCTTCTTCCCGACCCAATGAATTACAGATCCAATGCGGAACGCTACTGACCCAAAAATAGCCTATGTTCATTCCAGAAACTACGTCCGTTCCTTAGAAATCAAGGTCATTTTCTGCAGCCGCTTCGGAGAAGCCTGCATAAATAATGTTCTTGATAAATCAAGTTTATAACAAAAACCAGCTTTTACCAGTTTCCTGCAAAGAAGCATGAAATTCACTGAACAATGAAGAATTGGCATGAATGCTGCTTGTTGTATTACAGTATTGTATTGGTATTACTTGTCTAGTGAGGCCAAAAAAGAGATTCTCATAATGACAGCATTAGATTAGTCAAGTCTAGTCTAGTCAAGTCATTTTTATTGTCATTTCAACCACATACAGTGGTTTACAGTACACAGTGAAACGAAACAACGTTCCTCCAGGACCAAGGTGCTACATAGAACAATAATACAATAATACACAAGACAACTTACAATATACAAAACAGCAAACAATAAATACAGGGAGGGGACAGTGCAGATAGCCCACTGGTAGTGGGAGCAGTAAAGTGTGGTTATGTCCATTGTTTAAAGATGAACATTGTTTTTTAGCAGCAGTTATGTCCATATTTGGTATAAATGTAACATTGTACTACTTAAGTTTATGTGTAGACAGATTTAAAAGATGAGAGTGTGTGTGTGTGTGTGTGTGTGTGTGTGTGTGTGTGGGCGTGTGTGTGTGTTCAAACCAGTCACTGAACATGTTCAGTTATTCAGACCAGACTCTGAGTGTTAAGGAGTCTGATGGCTTGGGGAAACAAGCTGTTGCACAGTCTGGATGTAAGGGGCCCGGATGCTTCGGTACCTTTTTCCAGACGGTAGGAGGGTGAAGAATGTGAGTGAGGGGTGTGTGTGGTCACCCACAATGCTGTTTGCTTTGCGGATGCAGCGTGTGGTGTAAATGTCCGTGATGGTGGGAAGAGAGACACCAATGATCTTCTCAGCTGTCCTCACTACCCTCTGCAGGGACTTGCGATCCGATGCGGTGCAGTTCCCTAACCAGGCAGTGATGCAGCTGCTCAGGATGCTCTCGATGGTTCCTCTGTAGAAGGTGGTGAGGATGGGAGGTGGGAGATGTGCCTTCCTCAGCCTTCGCAGGAAGTAGAGACGCTGCTGGGCTTTCTTGGTGCAGGTGTTGAGGGGCCAGGTAAGATCCTTTGCCAGGTGAACTCCAAGGAACTTGGTGCTCTTGACAATCTCCACAGTGGAGCCGTCGATGTGTAGTGGAGAGTGGTCACGCCTTGTCCTTCTGAAGTCAACAACCATCTCTTTGGTCTTGTCTACGTTCAGAGACAGGTTGTTGGTTCTACACCAGTCCGTTAACCGTTGCACTTCCTCTCTGTATGCTGACTCGTCATTCTTGCTGATGAGACCCACCACAGTCGTATCATCTGCAAACTTGATGATGTGGTTTGAGCTGTGCATTGCTGCACAGTCATGAGTCAGCAAGGTGAACAACAAAGGACTGAGCACACAGCCCTGGGGGGCCCCAGTGCTTAGCGTGGTGGTGCTGGAGGTGTTTCGTCCGATCCGGACTGACTGAGGTCTCCCAGTCAGGAAGTTCAGGATCCAGTTAGAGAGAGAAGTGTTCAGGCCCAGTGGGTTCAGCTTTCTGATCAGGTGCTGGGGAATGATGGTGTTGAATGCTGAACTAAACTCTATGAACAGCATTCGAACATAAGTGTCCCTATTGTCCAAGTGGGTGAGCGCCAGGTGGAGGGTGGTGGATATGGCGTCGTCCGTTGAGGACGTTCGCAAACTGCAGAAGCTCTAGTGAAGGAGACAGCAGGGTCTTGATGTGCCTCATGACAAGCCTCTTGAAGCACTTCATGATGATTAGTCTGTTTATTGAACTAATATCCGGGTAAATGCATAGATGCAATCAAACATATAGAGCTCCATTAGCAATGAAAACCACAAAGTGATCATGTCTTGAAGATGGTGACCTTATCCATAAAATGCCATTTGGACCAAATGCACAAAGTTTAAAGTCAACTTGGTACAAGATGCATTGTGAGAGATAGTGCCTACTGCTGGGCCGGCTGCTGGTAGAGGGAAGTCTTTGGTAACAATAGAAAATAAACATAGGGATAAATAGGAAAAGGCTGATGTACACAGTCAGAAGGCACAAAGACCTTCCAGGCTGGAGGCTCTTACAGGAATTCAGAATTTAGTTTAGTTTAGTGAGCACTCCTCCACACTCAATAGACTCTCTCACACAAACACATACACGCCACATAGTATTTAATGGACCACAAAATGTTAATTTAGCTGTACAGCCAGACAACGGCTCATAAAACCATGAGGCAAACAGTAAGCTCTCCTCTCTGTTCAAGAAAAGCCATCAGCTCTGAGCTGGTTTTAAATGCCCTATTAGTGGTGTTATAGAAAACGTGCATGAAACTGATTTAATCCTTGTTCCTCGCCCCAGGCTCTTCATATTTTTGCCAGTGCGTCCGCATGTATGAATCCAAATGTAAGACCGAGTTTAGGTGCACACACGCGTCCTCCGCTCGGTGTTTTTGCTGCACGCCGTCCAACTTTCCAGTAATAGTTCAATTCATCGAACGCCAGGCCATTCCAACATGGAGTCCAGGGGATGGGGTGAACTCATACCAGATGGGCTCACCACAGAGCTACATCCATTAAACACATCCTTGGTTGAACAGACAAAAAGAGAGGGAGTTAGGGGTGTGAGAGAGAGGGAGGGAGGGAAGGAGACTGAGGAAGAAATGAGAGGAAAAAAAGAAAGACAGGAGGTCTGTTATTTTTCCATTATCGCCCTTGAATTGTGGTTGCTCCCCGAAGCGCTTTGTACGGAACTAAAACCAGGTGCGATGGCATTATCCGCAGCATTAAAGGCGGAACAAATTCAGGTCAGC